>OVAN01009421.1:0-16951 GCA_900406275.1 Anastatica hierochuntica | reverse complement strand
GACCACATAACAAATATGGGCCAACCTATGCACTCTTTCCATCCAATTTTATTTTTTGATTAATACATAAGTAACTTGTATATTATATATATATATATATATAAATATATATATACTANCTTGTATATTATATATATATATATATATAAATATATATATACTAATATTTAAATATAAATATAATAATATTTTATTTATCATATAAATAAAATATCCCAAACCTTAAAAATACTTTGATCCAATTTGCTTAGGTGTGTGACCCAATAGGATCGTATAATATTAGCAATGGACTTTCCATAGATTACGAGCGGTCTCTAGCAAAACATCATAACCCCTAATATTAAACGAAGTGTCAAACCTCGACACTACAAATTTATTTAGAGTAAAGTACAAATGATTTCAGGACATTCTTAACAATCCCTTGTTGGGTTCCGTTTCCATATCATATTCGAGTCATTTATGTCGACAAAGTGAACAAAGGTATGTGTTTGGTTCAATGTTTTTGCATGTAAATCTCTAACATTGGTATAAGAGCATTTGGTTTGGTTATGGCATGTTTGGATTATTAGTAATCATGACTGATCATGTGTTAGTTTCATTCATTTTGATGAATTGATCAAAACAATTTATGCTTAATATGGGAGAAAATAGTAGTTCATGAATTATTGTTAATACGAATTGAAAGTTTGGCTAAATGTTATTTATATTAGCTTGAGGGGATTTTGGAAAATATCACGTTAAGAACCAAAACACGTTGCATGAATTTAGACAAATAAACGAGAAATATGGTTTTGCTCATAACTTTTTGTTTATTAATCAGAATTGCATGATTATGGCGTCTGTGCGTATATTTTGAAAGTATCTTTCTAATGACATACTGAAAGAACAAAGATGTAGAAAAAGAACAAGTACTAAAACAAATCTTACACAAGACTTTGTTTGATCAGTTTGACGTGAATTGCTTTTTCCTCACAATCACCACTAACCAATATCTAATATCCCTTCCTAGCTAAAGAAGCAACATCAGTTGCTTGTTTCGCCCAAACCATAAGAATGAAAAACTCTCGCTTAAAACTCTCAAAGCACACCCGTCTTCTTTCCATCCTCTTGCTTATATAGTCGTGCAAGACTTTGACATAGAGAATCTTCAAGCTATATTTGCAATATACTTAAATCTTCTCTTTTCCATAACGTACTTTGAGTTTTGCCACATCAGCACGTGTTTAGTCTTAACAAACTTGCGCCACTCAACTTGTCTTTGTGTCATCAGTTCGCTTGTTCAGAAGCAATCCTCACAATCTTCCCCTTTTTGTTTGATTGTGTCAATCCAAGCACCTATCTATAAGACAGTTCAAAACACGAAAGAAAAAAACAACTAGAGAATACGATTCAAAGATTAGACTGAAATACACATCCAATGAACACTGAAATAAAACTTCAAACTTAGAGAGTGTTAACGTTCAAACTGATAAAAGCATGATACAAACAGATCCTGTTACATGACTGGACATATTACACACCAAGATTCAGATTAGTTCAAAAACACACAAGAAAAGTTCAGGACACAAAAGAAACTAAGACAAATGATAAGAAAGCACATTAGTCAGACTCCTCCATGCCATGATCCGAGGCACCACTGTCATATGAGTTCTCACGAACATACACACCGTACTCTCCTCCTGATTGGTTGCATAACATACAAAAAAATGTGAG
This sequence comes from Anastatica hierochuntica, assembly GCA_900406275.1. Classification (NCBI taxonomy): domain Eukaryota; kingdom Viridiplantae; phylum Streptophyta; class Magnoliopsida; order Brassicales; family Brassicaceae; genus Anastatica; species Anastatica hierochuntica. Next base: position 15,238 of record OVAN01009421.1, on the reverse strand, counting down.
GTCAAGGTAGATAAAAGCAAAGAGAGAGTGACTTACCTTTCAATCACATCTCCATCTGATAAATCATCCTTTTCAAGTTCCTGAGATAAAAAAAAAGCCAAAGAAAGAGGTGCAGAGTCTTGTTCTCCATCTGAGCCACGAGCACTCTTGTCCAGAGAGATGGCTCGTGGTGCAGGTGAGGTCTTATCCTTGCGATAAACTAGAACAATGCATTGAAACCTCAGCAACTGGAAGATAAGATTAGGAAATGGCAGAAAAAGACCTAGCTATTTAGGATGCTGAGACAATTTTAGGATTTGCTCATACACAAGTCTCCCAAGACTGAAGCGCTTGAAATTCACCAGCATATACAGAAACTTAGCCCTGACCTAAGTCATTGTAGTACTCTTGGCAGAAGGAATCTAATTTCTACAACATAACTTGTACAGGATGGCCATAGTGGGTGTCAAATGCTTAGACTGGAACTTATCCTAGGGGTTTTTATGACCTCTAGTGAGTAACTTAATGGCTTCAGATAAGGGTTCATCCATGTACACTTCAGAGGCACGAATAGGATGTGTGTCAGGTGGCCATATGAGCTTACGATTGATGAGATCAGGCGAGAACTCGTAGAGTTCACCACGCAGATACATAAGACACATATCCAAGGAATTTTCAGCATAATCACCAAGATTGCTACAGAATTCTCGGACTACTTGTTCAACATATTGATCAATCTCAATCACCGACAACAACATTCCAGTGGATCTTAAAATATCCTCTACTTCCATCATTTCAGGCTTTCGTAAAGGCAGATACTTCTAATCAAGAAAAGATCTTACCTTGAAGCTCTTGTAGGATTTAGCCCCCTTCGGAGTACGAAACTTCTGGTTGAAATGGCAGACTGAAGGGGTGTTGAAATCGGAGATGTGTCTTCCGATTTTCCTCCATGCGCAACTCAAACGGAGCATACCCACAATCAACCCCCTCTTGCTCATCATGGAAGGGTTCATCTTCATCCAGATTCTCTGCATGTTTGTCATATTCAGGGACATCACCCCAGTCCTCCTCTTGATAGGTCATCGGCTCTTTTCTCGGGCGATGACGAGTCCGGCTTGATCCCCCTGAAGACCCTTTGACAGATCTGATTTGGAGTTCTGTTCCCGGAGGTAGCGGTTGCTATGGCACAAATGCGGCAGCGGCGCGGTGAAGTGCTTCCCTCTGAGTGCGAGTCAACGTCATATCGAAACAATTTTGAGAAGATGCGGAGTGCAAAACCAAGAGAGACTATCTTAATAAGAAACTGTCGACGACACATCTAGGGTTTGTGAGACACACCTATTTGGTATTTAAAAAGAATTTCCCACTTTCTCCTGAAACAAAAAACCGCTCACACAAAACGACACCGCTTTTGGACAACACATTAGTATCACAAAAACTTTGGACTTTGAGGCCCGCGAATCCAATGAAGCAATAAACCAAACCAGACCAATGGAAGACACACACGCACAGTTGAGTGACTCAGAGAGACAAATGTTCTTAGAGACTCTTGAATATACAAGAAGAGGTTATACTACAGTAAGCTAACTGATTTTGCCCTCTTTTTAGCGATCACAGTCAGAGACAAGCAGAGCTCTTGCTAGACCACACAAACAATGTTCACTAAGGTGAGGGTTTTTTTCACAAACAAGGAGATTACAATGATCAACTAAGCAAGGAAAGATTGTCCTTATCTAAGATAGGTGTCCACAACCCTTGATTTGAGAGGTCCCTATCAACAGTCTGTGTCATACACTTAGAGTCTGTGTCTTAGAAGAAATCAATGTTCCCTACTTTTCTAGGGTATCATTGTATTTTTTTTATTGCTTTCTTGACTTAAGAATCGAATATCCTTACTTTTCTAGGGTCTCATTGTATTTTTTTTCTTCGATTCTTTACCCCTTTTTTTCTTTTTTTTTTCTCTTTTTTCTTTAAAAAAATTGCATGCCTTTGGACATTCACAAGACCAGACTGTATGAGGTATTGTCTCAACTAGTTGACCAGAGTTTTTAAGGTTTGGTGATAAGGATTAAGGATTTAAAACTATGGACACTGTGAGATGGTCTTTGTGTATACACAACCTGTACTTAAGTGATACAACTAGATTTCATAGATACCTAAGGCTTTTCTCAGATGACAAAAGGTATTTAGGTCTAGAGGTTTTGTGAATAAGTCAACCAGCTGCCTATCAGTACTAACATGCTCGATGATTTCAAGTTTCTCTTCGACAAGTTCTCTAACAAAATGATGCCTAATATCAACATGCTTGGTTCTAAAATGTTGGACATGGTTTTTTGAGATATTGATGGCACTTAAGTTATCATAATAGAAAAGAAAGGATTCAGTATTGATACCGTAGTCATTTAGCATTTGCTTCATCCATAGCAGTTGAGTACAACAACTTCCTAGTGCAATGTACTCTGCCTCAGCTGTTGACAGAGTGACACAGTTTTGCTTCTTGCTGTGCCAAGCAATCATGTTTTTTCCCATGAAAAAACATCCACCAAAGGTACTTTTCCGGTCATCTAGACTACCTGTCCAGTCTGCATCACAAAAGCCAACAAGATTAGCGTTAGTGTCCTTAGTAAAGTAAATCCCAAAATCCATAGTTCCTTTCACATATTTAAGGATACGCTTGACGGCAATCATGTATGATTCTCGTAGACTTGCTTGATATCTGGCACACACTCCCATACTGTAGCATAATCAGGCCTACTCGCCGTGAGATAAAGCAAACTTCTAATGATCGCCCTGTAGAGTTTTTCGTTTACTTTGATTCCCTTCTCATCTTTCGGTAGCTTAGTAGTTGTGCTCATCGGATTTTTTGACTCCTTTGTTGTCTGCATTTCGAATCTCTTGATGGTGTTTCTTGTGTATTAGACTTGTAAGATGAATATTTCATCCTGCAACTGTCTCACTTGTAACCCCAGAAAATATGTTAATTCACCAACCAGACTCATCTCAAAATCTCTAGTCATAGTAGAGACAAATTCATCGACCAGAGCTTGATCCGTTCCTCCAAACAGAATCTCATCAACATAGACTTGAACCACCAGAAAATCTTGTTTGACTGTTAAGATAAACAGAGTCTTGTCAACGCTCCCTCGAACAAAACCTGACACAAGCAAGAACTATGCCAACCTTTCGCACCAGGCTCTAGGCGCCTGTTTCAGTCAATGTAACGCCTTTTCAGATGATAAACATGGTTTGGTAAAGCTGGATCCTCAAAACCTTTTGGTTGAGCAACATACACTTCTTCCTGTAGAAATTAATTTAGGAATGCGCTCTTCACATCTATCTGGTAGAGTTTAAACTTCAAGTCACACGCGATTCCCAATAGAAGTCGTATGGATTCAAGACGAGCCACAAGTGCGAAGGTTTCATCAAAATCTACTCCTTCGACCTGAGTATATCCTTGAGCTACCAGTCTTGCTTTATTTCTAACCAAGTTGCCATTTTCATCTATCTTGTTCTGGAAGATCCATTTGGTGCCGATGACATTTACATCTTTTGGTCTAACAACCAAATTCCACACTTGCAACCGAGAGAATTGCTCTAGCTCTTCATGACATGCATTTTTCTAGAATTCATCTTCTAGTGCTTCTTGCATAGTTCGTGGCTCAATTAGTGAGACAAAACATCCAAATTCCACCACTTCAACAAACATCACCATTTCCTTGAAATTGATTTGGTTCTTTCGAATTATTCTGCCATCGTGTAGATTACCAATAATATCTTCAGCTGAGTGATTTTTGTGAACTTGAACATTAACTCTGTTATGTTGTTCAACATCTTCTTCACTTTTGACGTCCTCTATCTCCTAATCATGAGATTGCAACAAGCTGTTTCTGTGTGACTCACCTTCAGTTAACACAATTTCTTGAAGTTGAATACTGTTGTTGTCATCAAACACGATGTTCACTACTTCCAATACCATTCGAGTTCGCCGATTGTAAGCAGGAAAAGCCATGCTATTTGTAGCATACCCTAGGAATATTTATCATCACTTCGTGAATCAAATTTTCCAAAGTTATCTTTGTTGTTTAAGATGTAGCACACACATCCAAACACATGGAAATAACTAAGATCTGGAGTCTTTCCTTTCCAGATTTCATAAGGGGTCATCTTGGTTTCAGGTTTCACGTAGAAACAGTTAATGATGTAGCATGCGGTGTTTATAGCTTCAGTTCAAAACCTGTGTGGTACACTGTTTCCCTGCATCATTGCTCTTGCCATTTTTTGAAGAGTTCAATTCTTCCTTTCAACCACTCCATTCTGCTGAGGAGTCCTAGGAGCTGAATATTGATGTCTTATACCTTGACCCTGACAGAACCTTTCAAAGGACTCATTCACAAACTCTCCACCATGATCACTTCTGATGTGGATTATACTTCCCTTTTCAGTCTTGAGTTGTAAAGCAAGAATTTTAAAACTCTTTGCAGCTTCACTCTTCTATCGCAGAAACCTAACCCAAGTGTAACGTGAGAATTCATCTCCCAGCACAAACACATACCTTTTACTAGAGATACTCTCGGTTTGAACTGGTCCCAAGAGGTCCATATGAACAAGCTCCAGAACCTTCTTGGTAGTTATGTTAATGATCTTCCTATGATGCACTTTAACTTGCTTCCCTTTGTTGTAGGCATCACAGACCACTTCAGTTTTACCTTTAAGTTTAGGTATCCCTCTTACAACGTCAACATCCAACAAACGACACAAGACCCTTGTGTTCATATGTCCCATCTTTTTATGCCACAAGTCCAAATTGGTTGTAACAACAGACAAACACTTCTCTAAGGGTCTCCACATGTAACAGTTGTTGCCAAAGCGAAATCCAGAAAGAACAACATTTCCTTTCTCATTAATAGTTTTACACTCTGTCTTAGTGAACACCACCTTCAATCCTTCATCACACAACTGACTGATGCTTATTATGTTAGCTTTAAGCCCTTCCACCAAATACACATTTGCCAAGTGAGGTTGATCTGATCGTTCAAGCGTACCAACACCTTAAATCTTTCCCTGTCCACCATCTCCAAAGGTAACCTTTCCTCCTTTGAACTTAATTTGGACTCTTAGGGAATGTACATCTCCAGTCATGTGACGTGAGCACCCACTTTCAAAAAGACCATTTTGCAACATCTTCTGCCTCAATTGAGGTATAGGTGACATTGTTAAGCATTGGTGCCTCACTTTTTGTGGTTTCTGACTGCATGCCACATAAGTCCCTTGTGCTACTCACTCCGAATGAACTAAGTTGGGCGAAATTGCACATCAAGGTTATGGTTTCTTCTTGAGCATAATTACTTCCTTCAGTCAAATCCTTCTTCACTTCTGGCTTTTTCTCAGGTAAAGCATACAAGACCCTTTTTGAAATCCAGACCAAACATACTTTAGACGGCTGTATATAGCATTGCATCGTCCTCCAAGCCTGACTAATTCTTCTTTTCCTGAGAAAACAGTGCCTCACACGATGAATGTGCTTCCCACAGAACCAATATCCTCTGTTTCTCGCGACTGTAGCTCGTGGAGTATTAATCTTGAGATGAGATCCTCTCACATCGGATACTCTTGCTTGACCTGGTGTTCTACCAAATGTTTGCATTTCATTCTTCAATTTTACTTCTTCCATGTGGTTGGTTTGACCACTCTTTACAAAGTTCCCCAAAACCAAATATTTTCCAGTCTCTGAACCATATTCACCTTTGAAACTGGTATATCCTAATCCCCAATTGACTTCAAGAGGTTGTCTTATTGTCAGGATATGTTCCAGATTCTCTGTTCTAGAGTTAAGCATTCGTATCTTCTTCCGGTTCTCCTGCAAGGTATATTCAAGACTCTTTGATTTTTCTTTTTCTTGATCAATGACAGTCTGCATATGATCTAGTCATGATTCCAGTGACTTGATGTGTTGCTCAGTATTTTGGTTGAGTGACACACTTGTCTCAGGATGTGTCTCTGACTCCAATTCCTCCTTTTGTGACAACATATTTTCCAGTTCAAGAATGTTTACCTTAGCCTTCAACATAGCCTTTTCCTTTTCAAGCTTCAGATTGTCATTGCTCAGCTTTACCCAACTATCGTATAGTTTACGATACTCCATCTTAGGATCAATTTTCTGGTCGCCTTCACTTTCAGAATCAATCTCATCTCTGTTCTTAGCTCTACCTATCTTCGCTGTAAAGGCAACAAAGTTCAGCATGTCAGATTCATCTTCATCATTGGGCTCTGAATCACTGAAACAAAGGTAGGATCTTTCCTTTCTTTTCGATAGGTTTGGACATTCATCTCTTACATGACCAAATCCAATACATTCTGAGCAACGAATCTATTTACGCTTAGTCAATGGACACTCCATTTTCATGTGACCATAGCTTTCATATTTGAAGCACTGAACATCCGACCTTTTTCTTCCTGTATCATGGTCACTACGAGGAATTTTTGAGCCTACAGGTTCTGTATCAAAGCGACCCAACTTTTCTTCACCAAATTTTACCAAACTTTTCAAGGATTTATTAGTTCCTTTCTCAACTCTCTTAAGCATTTTCCCAAAGTTTTTTGCCAGCATGCTCATGTTGTCTTCAAGTTTTTGAAAACGTTCATCCTTTTCTTCAACGGTAAAAGCCACACCCTTGTGTGTGTTATTCAGATTTGCAGCGGCTTCCATCTCTTCAGCTTTGAGCATCCCCACAAGTTTTTCAAACTTGAGCTCATCAGTGTTTTAGTCAATTTTAAGAAAGCTTTGTGAGCAGTATACTTTGGAGGTAAGCATCTTAGAAGTTTTTTGATCAACTTCTTTTCTTTGTATTTTTTGCCTAACACAGAAGCTTCATGTTCCATGGCACTAAACTTTGAACTGAAACTTTTAATAGACTCATCAGGCCCCATCCTAAGATTTTCAAATTTGGAGGCAAGATGGCCTAGTCGGGTTCTTCTCACACTAGCATCCCCTTTAAATGAGTTTCTAAGGATATCCCATACTTCCTTAGCTGACTCACTACCTTGAATCAACTTAAATTGTTCCAAGTCAACAACTCCGAATATCACGGTCATCGCTTTGGAATTAAATTTGGAAGCCAGTTTTTCCCCGTCTGTCCACTTATCTTTGGGCTTGGGAAGCTTCTTTCCATCAGTAGTGATCGTGTGTGGTTCCTCCAATCCTTCTTCAACTGAGGTCCAAGCATCTTCATCCACTGATCTGATCAGCTGTATCATCTTAACTTTCTAATGACCATAGTTGTTCTCATCGAGAATAATTGGTTTTTTCACAGCAAAAAGTTCCTTTTCAGCGTCCATCTTTCTCTCCCAAGGTCTCAACCTGTGTGTTGGTTGATCGCTCTAATACCAATTGAAAGAACATAGACGTAGAAGAAGAACAAGTATCAACGATTCTTAAAAACACTTTATTAGATATTACTCAAACAAATCTTACACAAGACTTTTTTTGATCAGTTTGACGTGAATTGCTTTTTTCTTACAATCACCACTGACCAATATCTAATATCCCTTCCTAGCTAAAGAAGCAACAACAGTTGCTTGTTTCACCCCAAACTCTAAGAATGAAAAACTCTCGCTCAAAACTCTCAAAGCACACCCGCCTTCTTTCCATCCTCTTGCTTATATAGTCGTGCAAGACTTTGACCTAGAGAATCTTCAAGCTATATTCGCGATATACTTAAATCTTCTATTTTTCATAACGTACTCCGAGTTTTGCCACATCAGCACGTGTTTAGTCTTAGAAAACTTGTGTCACTCAACTTGTCCTTGTGTCATGAGTTCCCTTGTTCAGAAGCAACCCTCACACATATGTAACACATGATTTGGTTCAGTACACAGAGAGATATGAGAGTTGAAATTTTTGCATTTGTGTGTGTAAAACAATATGTCTAAGAAAGAAGCTGCTATGTGGTCATTTTTTATTTGTTTTCGAAATTGCAATTTTTGGGTATGCAATAAAATATGTTTGATGAGTGCAAATTTCAAAATATAAATTTTCTAAAATTCATCTTATAAAGGAGATTAAGAATATATTTTTGTTTTGGTCAAAAATATAAGTTTACTAATTAAATAAATATTTACTTAGAACAATTGATGTACAAGTTAGTGTGTTTTATTTGTTAACTCATGTTAAAAAAAATAAATCAGTCAAGTGAGAGTTCTGATTTGTTTAGAACTTAAAATTTTGCAAGGAGAAAATATATTTGTTGTAACTAGATTATTATATGAATGATGATTGAGAACTTAGTGAACTCTTGATCTAATATTAATAATCGAGTTGTTTTGAATTAATTTATGTTCATTGCATAATTATATTATGTAATTTATAAAAAAATATATATATTATGTGTTTTATGTATGCAAATAAGTTAAATGTCTCTTGATATTTCAACATGAATTAGCTGATGGTCTATGTCTTACACGAGTATAAATAATCTGCGTAAAATTGTTTAGTTTAATAATTAAGTAGAGTACATGGATCACAATATTATCTTATTTTGTTTTTGATCACATTCTTTCCTAATTTTTAGAAAGGTGTGGCGATGAATATTTTAATTTAAAATATTTGTGACGACCATTAGGTATGCTTTCAAATATGCATTTTCATCGAACTTTTACAACTCTTGTTTGCTTTTGATTTATGTGTATTTAGATGATGATTTCTAGAAGGTCATGTTTATACATTTTTCTCGCGGATTTTTAATTCTCATTATGATTTATGAGATATTAAAAATATCAACCTCAATCCATTCAAATGCAACACAGTTATTCGCAACCACAGTTACTCGCAACCACAATAACTCGAAGAAAACTTTAAACTCATAGGTGATTTCAGTGACAAGGAAATGCAAAGAAAAGAACATTGTGTGTGTCTTATGTATATTGATAAATACTAAAACAAAGATGTGTGTGTATCTATATACATACAACTATCATGACTTTCAACATGAACCGATATATAGGGGACTTAAGCATACAGAAGCTGTTTGTGTTGGTCTCGGCTCTTCTACTTTTTTACTTTTAGCCTTTATTTCTTGTTTTTTAAACTTTTTTTCGTTTTTGTATATTACAATTCACAACAAGATTAAGCGTACATTTTTTTGCATATGGAAACCACAAATTTTCCATTTTATGGCGATATCTATGTAAAGGATTAATTAAAGATTATATGTTATAAGTTATTAAACAATATATATCTACATAAAAGAAAGCATAATAGTATGTTAAGTTTTTGGTTTATGCAAATTTTATCAATAAAACAAAATATAAAACAACCATGTGACACAAAAACACATTATAATTCATGACGTTAATCAAACCTTTATTTTTAGCGGCAGATCGGATCGTCAAAATGACTCTTAGACAAATTTCATCCATTTGTTTCAATTTTATATCTTCTGGTTTGGATGATATATTGTTCGAAGACCGAATGAGTTCTAATATCAAAATATAAAGACAGTTAGAAAAAACAACCGTGAGAGGTGAAGAATTAAAGATATCACCAACAATAATAAATGATTTTTTGAATGTTGGTGCTACAAACTAAAATTTATAAATTTTGCAAAGATAATTATATGACTTCAGAATGCTAGTTCTTAGTTTTTACCGTCGGAACAAAACCCTAACTTAATTTGTCTAAATCACGAAGAGAGAAAAACAAACACAAAAAATCAGAGAAACACAAAAGAGTCTTTATGATTAATATAACGTTCTTCATCACTTTGTGAAACCGTTGATATCTTTAGTAAAAGATCATTGGTTTGAATGCAAGTTTTTATGGATGATTTTGAAAGGTCATAACTTCATGTCGCTTTGGACAATTAAATCCACGACCAATCAACATTTTTTCATCTGTAACAGTAAAGAATAACAAAGTTGACTCGAATACTTAATAGGTGTAATTCTCTTTTACAAATAGCTCGTACAATAAATATTTTAATCTAAAGAATCTATTGAAATACCTAAAAGTCCATATAAGAATTGTTGAAGAAAAAACATAATATCCTCCGTGTTAGGTAAAATAATGCAAGATTCTTCGTAACACTACTGAAAGTAAGAGATTGAAGTTGTTCTTTATTGATCAATGGTAATAAGCAAGAGTTACAACATGTTTGAGTAATAAAACCATAGTTCTAGTAGTAAACCCTTGGTAAAAGTAGATTGAATGTCTTATTCGCTTGTTTAGGGTTAGAAGCCTTGTATTTGTAGTTGAAAGTCGATGTATCCGTGATTTCCAATTATCTTGATCCGAAGTTTCCTTCTACTTACCCGAACTAGGAGTTTCTCCTGTTTCTAGGGAGCTACCATACTACTGCAAACCACTAAAATTTTCTTCTGGTTTAGTTTATTTCCTACACCCACGTCTTTGAAAAACATTTAAATTAAATCAAATAATTCCCTTGGATTGTCGTTGTTGTCTTTGTCTTGAGAAATTAATCAAGATTTTGAGCTTTGTAACGCAACCAGTTAATCAAGGATTTTCAGTTATCTTGATCCGAAGTTGTCTATGTTAAATCTGGCTTTCCTTTATCTAGAATAAACTCAATTTTATTTTAACTGAGCCTTATTTTAACCCTATTTTAATTAAGGGTTAGGGATGAGTTAGCCCATTTAATTTTCAAGCAATAAAAAAACACATATAAATGTATATATAGCTAGCCTATATAAACGGAATTTTGCAGTTTAAACGGGCAAACGTGATTTAACGGTTTTGACGAGAAAACGGAATTTTGCAATTTTGACAGAAAACGATATTTTGCAGTTTTGGCGGGAAAATTGAATTTCACGATTTTGACGGGAAAGCTGAATTTGTGATTTTGGCGGGAAAGCTAAATTTGTGATTTTGGTGGGAGAAACAAAATTTCGCGATTTTGGTGGGAAAAAAGAATTTCACAATTTTGAAGGAAACACAAAATTTTGCGGTTTTGGTAGAAAACGAAATTTTGCGGTTTTGGCGAGAAAACTGAAATTCGCGATTTTGGCGGTGAAACGGAATTTGTGGTTTTGGCGGGAGAAACGAAATTTCGCGGTTTAGACTGGAAAACAAAATTTTTTTTTTTGGCGGCAAAGATGACCTTTGCGGTTTTGGCGGAAAAATTGAATTTCAAGGTTTTGGAGGAAAACAGATTTTTGCGATTTTGGCGGGAAAACTGGATTTTGCGGTTTTGGCGGAAAAGCGAAATTGCGGTTTTGGCGGAAAAAAATAGAATTTTGCGGTTTTGGCGGGAAATCTGAATTTCGCGATTTTGGCGGGAAAACGGAATTTCGCGGTTTTGGCGGAAAAGACGTTACCTTTATCACACACCATCGTCGCTTTCCGAGAGAAAGATGAAAAAACAATTACACAAAAAAAATGAAGAAACATTTGTTTTAAGCTTTGTTAGTATCTAGGTTTAAAATTAGCCCAATCTATCTTGACCCTATTGATATAAGCCCAAAACAACATCTTTATCTAAATCCATTCAGGTTGATTTCTTTCACATCTTGAGATCACTACTTAGTTCAATGACTACTTGTAATCCCTGCTTTCTGAAATTGTCTTTTCTCCATGGAATATGGTTTTGTTTGTTGTTGTTGTTGTTGTTGTTGTTGTTGTGGTTGTTGTTGTTGTCGTCGTCGTCGTTAACTCTGATCTTGTGATTTCTTGGACGAAAAAATGAATAAATTTGGCTTTGCCATCAACTCTTTTTACGTCTACAATTTTTAATAGCACATCGAGTTTGAAGGCATTGGTTTGTATGCGATTGGTGACAACGTTCACCCGGTTCCTTGTCACTAAAACAACGTCAAGTAGCTTTAGGAATAGCTTTCTCGCCTTTAGTTCTAAATGCATCCTACAAAGAAACCAAGAGAAAAAAACTTATAGTAACTAATTTGCGCAATTAAATCACTAAGTATCTCTAGGAGTAACCAACTCCTTAATAAGCTGTCAAAAAGAAGATCAAATAGAGTTCAATCGTTTGAAAGAAAATTTTCACACGCTCGACTGAAAATGCTTTCTCCTTTTATCAAATACAACAACTTTATCAAGCCCAAAGCATGATAATTTATCATTCATTAGTTTTCTAGAGGTAGTAGTCTTAAAGAACAAAACTAATTTGGGGGGTTTTTTCTGAAAAATTAAACAAAGTAGAACCTCGCTACACTCTTTGGTGAGAGCAACAGGGGCACGAACCCATAAACCTCCAAATTTTAGTTTGATGACAATCATTCATATATTCATTGACACACTACTATATCCTACAACTAGTTCTTTTTCAAACATCCAACGCATCTTTTAAACGCATGCAAACAAACAAGGTTAGAAAATGTGTAACATTTTTGTCAATTCTAAGCGCGATTTTGTCATCATTGACTTTTAGTTCTGAATCTAAATGAATTCAAATCCTAGAAATATGGAGAAAATGTGACCTCGGTTCTGATGGTGCACTGCTTAAGGGAAAGGCCAAGAGGAAAATTAAAGTTGGATCTTTATATGTGTATGGGTAAATAGATTTCTAACACGAAAGTGGATTAGTCGAAAATATTCGATGCCTTTGTCTATGAATATTTTAATCACACTAATAAAGCCTAAAGAACTTAAATATGATCGTAGATTGAATCCGAGCCAATTGTTATATGTTAAAGATCCAATCTTTATTATTGTCTTATCTTAAATATTTGAAAGTTCCTTAATTTATTTTCTTTCATTGCTTTCTGCTTATGCTTATATTGCTTTTAATTTTTCCTTAACCCTTATGCTCAAGCTTCTCCTCGGCGTCATCATCATGCTCCTTCTCCACGGCGCCATCATCGTCATTCATCACCAGCTCCGCTCTGTTCCTCTCCACGACATGCCCATTCTGCTCAATTATCTCCACGCCGTCATCATCATGTTTCATCTCACCGCAATGATCATCGCTAAGATCGTTCTGCCTCTCGTCGTTACGAGTTTATGCCGTCTGATTTACAGTCCAATGTACCTCTAGTTGAGGATCATCCCAAATCTCATGGGTCTCGCCATCATAATTATGCGCTCAATACTCGGTCTGGTGAGTCGCACAAGCCACATAATCTCAAGCTAGAGATATTGACAAAGCTTTTAAGCAATCTGATCTGCGTGAAGTACGGGATGTTGAGCAGCAGCTGGTTGTTTCTATTCATGTGCCTGTTGATCAGGTTGAAGGCTCAACTACGGGTAGATCGCACCGACCGTCCTTAGAAAGAATCTCCCAGGATGATACGTGACACTGGTTCCGGCATTAGCTCGGCTTACTACTACGAAACCAGTGATTGAAAAACAACTTGGGTTGGGACGTAAAGTCCAATCTAATCTTCAAGTCTCATCCTCGAATTTCCATGACGCTGGTATTCATTTGGCGGACGAGAATCTCGGTGAGCCTAATGTTCGGGCGGTGCGGCGTAAAGTGCGAAACGAGTCGTCATCAGAGCCTACAGTCCAAGAGTATTCGTCATGGGTGAATCCGAATGCGAGTCTACAGTTCCAGGGCAGACTTTTGACTGTTGCTGCTCCAAAGACGAGCGGAGCATCCAAACCGAAATCTACTAAAGCTCTAAAGTCCCAAAGGCTCCTAAAGCTCCGAAGAATCTTAAAGCCCCAAAGGCGACAAAACGAGCAAAACCGTGGAAAGTCTATAAGGTTCAAGTTCCTTCGGAAGCCACTAAGAAGCATGCGGCGGTTCAGGGACAAGCTTATCGCGCAAGAAGATTGGCCACTCTCACCCATCTCTTTCGGCACCACTTTTACCTCGTGATTAGGACTCTTCTACTTTTCCTGTAGTTTCTTGTGTTAGGAAGTCTTTGTCTTTTGATCACTCTTGCAAGGGTTCGGGGGTTTTCCAAAAACCGTTCACCTCATTTCAATGATTACAACGAGTTGGAACTGTCAGGGTCTTAGAAACTCCCTAACAGTTCGACGCCTAAAGGATTTGAGATTAAAACTCTTCCCGAACATTATGCTTCTGATAGAGACGAGGAATCAAGATGACTTTGTGTTTCAAGTATTCCAATGGACGGGATATGATAATAAATTTATTGTACCGCCTTTGGGACAAAGTGGTGGTTTGGCTTTGTTTTAGCGATGAGATGTAGATCTTCAAGTCCTTACTACATCTGCTAACTTTATTGACACCTTAATATCAAACCTTGGTGTTACCTTCCACCTCATATTCGTTTATGGTGCTATAGCGCGCCAAAATCATCAAGAGGTTTGGAATGCTATATCTTGGTTCGGTGGCATTAGAGATTCGAGTTGGATCCTTACTAGAGACTTTAGTGATATTTTGCTTCAGTTTGAGAAGCGTGGTGGCACCGCTCAATGGGAGGGATCATTTTCTGAATTCCAAAGTTTTGTTTCGGTAAATGGTTTGTGGGACGTTAACCACTCTGACAGTTTTCTTTCTTGGTGTGGTATGCGTTATGACCATCTAGTGCATGCTTGGCTAGATCGATCTTTGGCTAACAATTCATGGGTTGAGATGTTTCCTTGTGGTCATTGCGAATATTTATGTTTTGAAGGTTTGGATCATCGGGCATTGATGTGCATAGGTTTTCATGCATTTTAAAGCTCATTTCTTTAGCATTTTGATAGCTTTTAGGTTGTATATAATGCATTTAAGTGTTAGAATCCATCTTGTTTATAAGTTGAGTCTAGTTTAGAATTTTCGTCTTTGCATTGCATTCTTTTGCATTTGTACGTACAACCTTTGGATGAGCAACTTGAAAGCTTGGATAATGGATTCTTTATGCTTAAATGGTGAAGCAACACAGAGAATCAAGAGCCAAGTGCAAGTCGAGAAGAGAGTATATGCAAATAATACGCCATTCTGACGGAAATTGAAAGAAAAAGAAGAAGTTGCTGCCAAGGTGACCAGTTGTCGACCCCTAGGTCGACAGTGAGGCACCTTGGGTAGATAGCTGCCTCCCTTAGTAGCTTTGCTGCCCAAGGTGAGATATTGTCGACCCCTAGGTTGATGGTAGCCTACTTTTGGGCGACGACTGCCCACCTTGACGTAAAAAGTGCTTCTAGAGCACCCTCTCACCCCCNCCTTTTAGTATAAATACATCCTCTAAACCTCCAAGAACATTTGTGCTACCTAAGCTTGTGTTTTTTGTGTGTTCTTCATGTGTTCAAGATTGATTTAAAGATTTGTAAACACTTTATGCTTAAATATCTTTAAATCATTCATGTGTTTGTCTTCTCTTTAATCTATTGTTCTTCTTT
>OVAN01009420.1:0-16952 GCA_900406275.1 Anastatica hierochuntica | reverse complement strand
ATGACTAGAAATTGAGGGTCAACGGAAGTTAGTCTCGAGGTTTTTAGTGCAAGGGAGCTGTGAGTACGGAAGTAGATCAGTTCCACATTAGAATTTGTNGTACGGAAGTAGATCAGTTCCACATTAGAATTTGTGTTCAAGACGGTTCTTAACCTCTTCCCTAATCTGTAGTTTGAATCAACCATGTATTGTTTCCCAGCGAATACCCGATGCCCAACACTTTCTTGATTGATTTACAACCCCGTTGTTTGCTGCCTGCTTTTCTTTGCTTTCTTATTCTCGATTTTTGCATCATTCTACAAGACGTCTTTTAGCCTTAGCCCGTTGTCTGATTCTATTTCTTTGAGCTACCTCTGATCTCTGTGGATTCGATCTTGAACCACTACAATGTACATCTGTATGCTTGCAGTGTTATCTCGGGCTATCAGAGGTCTTGTAAGAACATGCGATTTTTCTTAGTTTCCGAAAGAAATTAAAAAAATGGAGAGTAACATCGACACATTTCTTCCGATTGACGAGTAGTAACTTCAGCATCCACCCCTTCACAATTCCATGCAACGATCCTCATTCTATCGGATTGGGTGGGTTTTGGAGCCACACAAGACATAGTGTTGAAAATTTATAATTAGAGTTGATTAAAAGACCATATTGAGGGATATACTCAAATTCAGAGCAATCAGAACTACTAAACTCATCTTTAAAATGATTAATATATTCATATCCAAAAAAGTATTCTCCACAGTGGAGGAATTATAAAAAATCGTACTAAAACCATAACATCTGTTTGAGATATTACACTCCATGAAGGATGATTTTGTTGACGTAAGACATATCAAATACAATTTAGACTTAATGGTTGGCCTAGTCTTGGACTAGCCCACACCAATCCCTCCAGGCCACTTCCTTTCTTTGTTCTCTTTGGCGAGGTCGACAATGCTTTCTCAACCCCTTCCCAGCGGTGGCTTGATGGTGACGAACTACGAAACTCATCCTTGTAATGATTAATATACTCAGATAATTTATAATTGATGGTTAACACTGAAGGGGAGTCCCTGCACATTTCTGAAGCAAAATGAGTGCATCCCTCTAAAGACTCATACATCCCGTAAATAGTTTTAACACGAGTGGAAAAAGACGGGGTAGATGGTCCAACGATTCTGACTCAGGATCACCACCGATGACAGCAATAAGCGTTGCACTAGGATGACGAGGCGCCACTCACCGATCTCTCTCAAGAAGGCGATCCGTAAAAAGAAACACTCCTTGGATGAGTAAATTGATGCCAAGAGCCGCTCCATAAAGGAGGAGGTAGAGGAAAGAGCCTCATAAGTGATGTGCGTAGCTGGTCCGGTGAGCAGCTTCAGGTAGGTATAAAATGCTACTCCGAGAAGCAGATCTGAGTGTGTGTGTGTGTGTGAGAGAGAGAGAGAGAGAGAGAGAGAGAGATTAATGGAACAAAAAAGGCTTGAATTTCTCAGATCCAACTTTAAAAATATGAGATTATCAAACAACGGAGGCGTTCAAGTGAAAAGAGAGAAGAGAACTGATCACTACACACAAATATTTTGTTGGTTCTCTCATAGTCTCTTATGTGAGAGACTACATCTCCATTAAGCATACTTAAAGAGTGATGTGTCATCTTCTAATTGGTTATTCTTTTAATTTATATTTAAAATTTAGTTATGAAATATTTTATATTAATAGTATATACCTAAGAGCATCTCCAGGGTATCTTAACCCAAAAATCCTTAACTATTCACGGGTCCCACCCGTGAATAGTTAAGGATTTTTGGAGAGAGAAATCTTTAAATACTTTAGTTAAGGATTGATCCTTAACTATTTACGGACATGTGGCGGTCCGTGATTGGCCGAAAATTTTGTTTTGTTTTGTTTTTTTTTAATAATAAAATGGTGGGACCCATGAATAGTTAAGAATTTTTTGAGAGGTTCATGGATGGAGATGCCCTAAATAACTTTTTTGAGAGACTATACCATTAGTGATGCTTTTAGATTGCATAAGTAGTAGTTGCGCACAAGTAAAAGTCAATAACTATGTAGTCTGATAAACCAAACCAATCCAAAATCCTTGTCTAAGTTTATCTAAGTTTACCGTTTGGAACAAAATTTTATTTATGTAAAATACTATTCTTGGTTGCTTAAAGTTTCAAAATGACATAACACACTTTATTATAGGCATGTGATTCAGCCTTAATGCCCTGTCGCTCACTCTTTATTAACATAACCAATCTCTCTCTCTCACTGTATCCAGTTAAACCAAACCAAACCAGAGCTTATTCACTATTTCCCTCTATCATCTATTACATTAGACTCCTACGACCTACTCTTCCTCTCTCTTCCTTCACTCTACAAAAAGCTTCTTAGTTCCCATCACCCATACACCCATAATGCAATTTTCGAGAAACTCAATCTTTAGGCAACTAAGTAGAAAAGAAGGTTGGAGATCGGCGTCTCGAAGGTGGACCTCTGGAGATAGCTCAACGGCATTCACAGGCGGTGGTGAAGACTGTGGCGGCGGCGGTTACTCTTCAATGGAGGGTCTTTATGGAATGTACTCCGGCGGTGATACGGCTGCGAGAAGTAAGAGAGTGATGGTTGTGGTGGATGAGGCTTCGAGGTCGAAGCATGCTATGATGTGGGCTTTGACTCATTTGACTAATAAAGGAGATTTGATGACTCTTCTTCATGTTGTGTCTCCTCATGATGAAGCTTCTCTTTCTTTGGTTCAATCCCTTGGTTCTCTTTGCAAAGCTTGTAAATCCGAGGTACTAAATTAATAATTTACTCTAAATACTATTTTTATGGTTGGATTTTGAAAACTATTTGGCTTTTGTATAGATGTAGACTTTTAATTGTTGGTGAGATTTGATGACTCTTATTCATGTTGTGTCTCCTTATGATGAAGTTTTTGTTTTTTTTTTTTTTGAGAAAATCAAAAGTTCTTTAAAAAATGGTAATTTCTAGGACAGCTAAATTATCTAAAATTTGATTGGATAATCAATGAACTTTTGGAAAACATAAACAAAATAAAAAAAGTTCACTCTAAAACTACTTTTATTAGTAACACTACCTTCCAAGTACTTAGTTAGAGAAGTAATAATTAGCATTTCATCTGTTGAGCTACTTGAGTATTGAGTATTGCATGCGTGAGACTGGACAAAAAGCAGTGATGGTTATGGTGACTGACTGATTCCACTTGCTCCTTACTTTTTATTTTTGTCTATTATAAAATGACTAGAAAAGTATTCTCATCATTATGATTGTAAGCTTTTTCAGTTAAAGATCCAACATTTTCCTAGTCTAGATCTAATGTTTTGAAATTGGTTGATAATTTCTATTATAAATTATAAACCTATGTAGTTTGTAAGATAAATATTTTTAACTTCATAAATGTCCTTACCCATTCCAGAATATTTTATATATCAGCTCAAACTTGTTCAAAAACAACAAATATATTATCAGATATAGTTTTTTCATAAGATTTTACAAGTAAACTGTCCAGATATATTTCCTAATATTAGAATTTATCATAGTTATAGAGATAAATCACTTAAAATTCCTTTAGAATTTTATATTAATTTGGGAGAAAGTGCAGAAATGTATATACTAATCTTCTTTTTTGGCATCAAGAAATATAAATAGTAGATTTAAAAAGTTTCAATGAATTAGGAAAAACTGTGAGAAGATAATTATTTATCATGCAATAGTTTTTTGGAGAAGGTGGATGTGGAGGCATGTATGTACTAATTTCTTTCTTCTTTTGGCATTGAGCAATCTATATAGTAGTAGTAGATTAATTTATAACATCTTAAAAAATATCCAATGATTAAGGATAAATTATGACAAGAAACATTATGTAATATTTCTTTGAAAAAGGTGGATGTGGAGGCAGTAGTGATTCAAGGACCAAAGTTAACAACTATATTAAGCCAAGTGAAGAAGCTTGAAGTGTCTGTTCTTGTATTGGGTCAGAAGAAATCTGCACCATTCATCTCCTGGTGCGTAATCTAAACCGCCAGATCTGTTTTCACAATCACGATTCTCTCGTTTCAATAATTTTCATTTCTTTTTTGTCGTTATGTATGTTAGCATATGTGGACCCAGCAGATCAGAAGAGCTCGTGAATCGGTGTATCAACGGTGCAGATTGCTTGACAATTGGAGTGAGGAAACAAAGCAAAGGCGTTGGTGGCTATGTGATTAACACACGATGGCAAAAGAATTTCTGGCTCTTGGCCTAAATTGCAATTTAGATAATCTACCTATTTAATTGTGTTAATTTCGGTCAAGTAAACTACGCTTCTCCATGTTAACGTAATATGTGTTTTATGTCAGTGTGTTGTAATAAATTAAAGTTAAATGTTTGGAAACAATGTGTAAAGACTCCGACTCGGTGGTACCGCGTTGTTCCAAATGGTATCGCTAAAACTGCAGCAAATTTCACCAACCGATCAATAATTTTCCGCTTCTAATTTTTACCTGCAGAAACACCAAAAGAGAAAGGGAGAAAAGAGAGGGGTGACTGACTTTTCAAACAAGCTACTCAGTGAGGACGGACCCAACTCCGCCTCACCCGCTACCCGACTAACCTCGATAGACTAAGCCTAATCCCACCCCACAGTAAGCAAAGAGAGACACCTAACGTGCCTTACAAGCAACTACCAGACGAAGTGGCTTTTGATATCACCTGTCACAACCCCGTCCCATACCAGGGCTGCTCCAAATGGCATCGCCAAAACGATTCTTAACTGATTCAGACTCTTAAGACACTCATTTTAAAAACGACACTTTTCCTAGACAACTAGCATACAAGGATCCTTTGGACTTCGGTCTCTCACTTTCCCGGGCAGCACGCCTCCCTCGCCCAGATCCCACCCCAGGTGAGTCCGCAACTTCAAGTTCAACTAACATTAGTCCTTTTGCTTACATAGCTCAACTGATGCCGAAACCGTTCGATGATGTCAGCGTCCTCACGGCTCCGCCACCGCTCTGCTGACGTCGACACGGCCGAGTGTGTCTCCAAATTTCGGCGTACGCACTCGAGCGGGGTATGCCTCCAAATTTCGGCGTACGTACCCCTTGATAATCCTCCTTGCGATCGCAGTCTTACCCATTCATGTGCTACAGGGAAGAGGCCAACCGACCCGGGTTAGAAATCACTGCCTACAATAGGCTTCGCGCCTACTGTGTGGCCTAACCAGCTAGACACACAAATCACCGGTTCTACTAGACCTAACTTTCCTTTCGGTGCAGTTCTCAAGCAATGCCAATTATCCCTATCCTTTTTAGGACTTAGGTTAACACAGACTCTCTATCCTAGGCTCGGCTTAGCGATCCATTTCACAGAACTGCGCTTAGGCATATATGTCATTATGACTTACAATACATAATACATTTTACTATTTGTGCCGAGACTTATAGCTCGACATTGGCTGGATAATTGAACCTATACTAGAGAAATTAACCGACTAACGAATGAGAGCGAAGGCGGGAATCCTCACCTTGGCCACACTACAGAATCCTTGGTATGTCTGGCAGATGACCCTCCTTCTGAGATTTTACCCCAAGACAATCCTTTGATATCCATCTTCTCATTTGC
Source organism: Anastatica hierochuntica (assembly GCA_900406275.1). Taxonomy (NCBI): domain Eukaryota; kingdom Viridiplantae; phylum Streptophyta; class Magnoliopsida; order Brassicales; family Brassicaceae; genus Anastatica; species Anastatica hierochuntica. The sequence goes on along the minus strand of OVAN01009420.1, from coordinate 11,336 downwards.
TAAACTTTCCTCTGGAATCAAAACTGAAATAGGAACCCAATTAGACCTTAACGGGAACCTAATAGAACTGAAAACTTACTATTTATGGAAACCTGCCATAAATAGAAGTTACCCAAAAAGAAAACCTGCCCGAAAAGGAAAGTTACCAAAAAGGGAAACCTGCCCTAAAAGGAAACTTCTTAAAAGGGGAACTTACCAAATATGGAAACCTGCCATATTTAAAAATTTTCCAAAACAAGAAACCCAGGACCAGGGGCAAAATGGTAATTTTACTTATGAGGGGAAACAACGATTCCACATAGAATCAGCTCAAAAAACACTTTTAACCTAAGAATCGATTTAGGAACTCATATGAACCCGAAATCGGTGTTCCTTTTACAGATGGATTCATAAGAGTTCTTAAATCGATTCCACATAGAATCAGCTCGAAAAACACTTTTAACCTAAACAAAACCGAGATACACTCTGAGCGACGTTTTCTGGAAAACTGACAAATTTACAGCCGAACAAAATCGAAGCTATAATTCACAAACTAACCGTTCAATTGAAGATCCGAACGGAAAGATTAAAGCCATGGACGTCCTCTATCCATAGCCACTTAGTATGCTCCGATGAACGCCGCATGCTCTCGGAATATCGCTTCGAACACTGACTGGTCTCGGATTCGGACTGCACAGATGACGCTCAATAAAACAACCATAACTCCTTCAATACTAAACTAAAAAGGGTTCTACGAAGTGGGAAATCCCGGTCTAAGGGTCCTTTACCTTCTGTAGAAATTTCGCGTCTATTGGAGATGATTTGAACAGCCGTTTTCTGATTCTCCCATGACATATAAAGATTGTTCTTCGCCGGACTGCACTAGCTTTTCCTTCTTTCTTGGTTTCTCTTTTCTCCTCTTTTGTTTGCTGCGAAAACTCTCTGTCTCTCTGCTCTAATGTCGACGGCTCCAGAAAGAAAAGATTAGAAAAATAGACTTTAGGTTTAGTGTTAATTAGCTTTAAATAGGAAGGATTTAATGCTCGGTTCGGTTTAAAAAAAGGGAATTGGTTAAGGCTTTGGTCCGGGAACAGATTCTGGAATTTAATCGGAAGTTAAAAACCGGGTATTACAATTCTCCCCTCCTTACAGAGAATTCGTCCCGAATTCTGAGAGTTGCAACACCCTGAGCTACAGACAACTGATATGTCTGCACATGAGTCCAGTCAAATGTGCCAGCACATAGGTTTTTTCCTTTGACCATTCTCGACTCCAGGTCTCAGCTCTCTCCCACTCAGTTTTCGACTAAGCTCCGAAGTGTCCTTATTCAGGGGAGATGACAATTTTACATTTCCTTATGTACCAGAGATGTCCTTTCTCTGTCGACTTTGAACCATGCAGAATCTGTCTTTTGATCTCAATAGTGACCATTGGCATTTACCTATCATGCACAAGTGTTGTTTTCCGGTTTACGCCAAATACCGCCAACGCTCTGCTGGTCCCCCCCACATTATCCTTTACCTAGGTCCCTTTTAGGCGGGTTTTCTTGTACCCTAGTCCTTACACAGGAGGTCGTTCCTTGCAAGACTTGCCCTTCATGCTCAACTCCTTGTCCATAGCTGAGGTTGTTCTTATACCTCTTGCCTTAGGGCATTCTTTTAGCCCCAGGTTGAACTTGGTTGAGCGAGGTACGAAATTTGCTTACTGACCCACCATGCTTCTGCTGCACTTTCTGATTTCAAGCATTCTTCTGACGACTTTGGCACAACAACTGCAGCAGCTTGAAGAACCTGACGACTCTGAAATAGGAAGATTTAGAAATGGCTCCACGTCGAAGAACTACAGCATCAGGTCAACAAGAGTAGCTACTTAGTTGCCCATGATAACTACCACTAGTCCTTGCGCACTGATTCCGTGGCTAGAGAGCAGCTACAACCAGCCTGTGATGTTGTAGTCACGTTCGTACATGAGTCTCAATCGAATGTACTAGCACGTAAGCCCTGCCAATTCTAACTTAATCTTTGGAGCTTGAACGACGAGCTACAAGAAGGAAACTGACACGGAATGAGGACTCCCCTCCTTGGAAAACACTATGACTCGAAAACTTAAGGACCTAGACTCGCAAGCACGCAATTTAATAAATCCCCGACACATAATCCTTCGGCTGGAACTTCATACCCCTCGCACCCAGATCTAGATCTTGGCTTCGGTACCCCTTTCAGGCTCTGGATACGGCAGCTCAATAGCGATGATCAGTGGCACTGGAGATGTCTTCTGGTTGATGCGGTAGCCGAGACTCGAAACCCTTGCAGTCGACGCTCTGACACCTTGGAACTCGGAAGAAAACTCATGCGCTTAGAAGCTAGACTAAAGCCTAGTTGGTGATTTTGAAATTCTTTTTACTTTTCGAAGTACCTCTGAAAAAAAGAAAAAGTTTTAGGAAACATTTTATCTTTCGAAAAACTATGGCCCTCCGGGTCAGAACCGGAGGATAATATATTTACTCACTCTGTCATCTTTCATTGTATTTGTGTCAAATAGTTTTTCTTATGAGAGCATGTTTTCACGTATCACTGATGCAGTCTTGAAACCTCATATTAAATTAGTTGTCCATCAACAAAAGATCCAATTTAAGCAATGTTGAACAGGCTTGAAGGTCAAGCTTTATCCGACTTGAACAGACATGAAGATCAAGCTCTACCAGACTTGAACATGCTTGAAGATCAAGCTCTACTAAACTTGAACATGCTTGAAGATCCAACTCTACCAGACTTGAACATGCTTGAAGATCAAGCTCTACAAGACTTGATCAGACTTGAAGATCAAACTCTATCAGACTTGAAGAGACTTGAACAATCAAGCTCAAGAGACGAAAGTGATATCATAGTTCAAAAATTAGGATCAAAATTTGGCTCATCCTTCATTTATCAATTCAAGATGCATTATTATCCCAAGATCAAGCTTAGAGAAGGCCATATTTCCCTTTTGGACACATAAAGATCATACAATCATACTTGGTGTGATATTTGATAAATTAGGCCATGATCAGATCAAATCAATCACATTCATCAACATTTATTTGATATTTTTTAAGTTTTTTTCGTAATTTCCTAATTTTGTAGATTTAGCAGTTACGACTTGATTTAGATAAAAACTTGGCTAGCCAGTTCTGCAACTATATAAAAAGAGTCTCCATTCTATTTTAAAGGACAACTATTAACTGGTAATAAAATCAATTGTTTCTTAAAGTTAATACTCTGTCTCTAGCTTCTTCTTGTTCTTGTCGAGTATGTCTCCGAGACAGAAGGCTTTTGATGTATCATGCCTTTCTTGTGCCTGTGTGATACAATTTGATACATTTCCATCATCTCATTCCATTCAGACATTCATATACAACATGTTAGAGTAGCTCATTATGTTTCTCCATCTTACCCTTGCGGTTTTGATAACTTTTGATTTGATATCGAAAAGGATTACAAGCCTTGTCCGCCTGTGCTTGTATTATTTAGTATCAGAGCTAAAGCTCTTATCATTTTATTTTTATGTCTTATTTTCTTTTATTTCAACTTTATAAAAAAATCCATATAAAAAATTTTGTGTTTTTATTTATCTCTTAAAAAATCCATAAAATGTTTTCCTTTTCTTTTCTTTCTTTTTCATTAATTTCGATTTTTTGTCTCAAATTTTTTTTGTTTAAAAAAATATCATAAATTTCCCTTTGTTGATTTCAGTTTGTTAGTTTATTAATTTTTATGAATAATGTTTTTTCTTGTTTTGGCTTTCTTTAAAATAAAAATTGATTTGGCAAAAAAAATCTTGTTTAGAAAACCTTCATTCGTCCTTTCGCTCGATCAAATCAAGTTTTGAAGTCTTTGCAGAATGAGGAATGATGCAGTTTCAAAACCTGATATTAAATTAGTTTTCTATCAACAAAAGATCCAGTTAAAGCCACATTGAACAAGTTTGAAGATTAAGCTCTACCAAACTTGACCCGACTTGAAGATCAAGCTTTACCGCATTTAAACAAGCTTGAAAATCCAACTCTACCTGACCTAAATAGGCAAGATCAAACTCTACCAGATTTGAACATGCATGAATATCAAGCTCTACCGAACTTGAACGGATTTTGAGAATCAAGCTCAAGAGACAAAGGTGATATCATAGTTCAGACAATATGATCAGAATTTGGCTGATCATTCATTTATCTATTCAAGATGCATTATTATCTCAAGATTAGGCTTAGAGGATTGATGACCAAATTCCTTTATGGACACATAAAGATCATGAAATCATACTTGGTGTGATATTTGATAAAATCAGACCAGAATCAAACCAAGTCAATCAACCCCTACATTTATTAGATATTTTTAAAATTTTGTCTTAATTTCTTAATTTAGTAGATTTAGAATTTATGTCTTGATTTAGAGAAAAACTTGGCAAACAAGTTCTGGAACTCTAAAAAAAAGTATTCATTCTATTGTAAATGAAGGCTTTTGATTGATAATAAAACTATTTGTTTCTTTAAGTTAATACTCCGTCTCTTCTTCTTATTCATCTCGAGTGTGTCTATGAGACAGAAGGATTTTACTATATCACGACTTTCCCATAACCGTGTGGTGCAAGTCAATCCATTTCCATCATCTCATTCCATTCAGACACTCGAAGACCACATAATAGAGTAGCACATTCTGTTCCTCCATCAGATCCTCGCGGTTTGATAGCTTTTGATTTGCTATTCTAAAAGGAATCCAAACCTTGTTAGCCAAAATGATACAAGCTCAGGCTAGTCAAGGCTTGTAACGTATATGAATATCAAAACAAAGGCTATCAAACCGCAGGGATAGGATGGAGGAATAAAATGAGCAACTATATTATAAGGTCTCCGAGTGTTTAAATGGAATGAGGTGATGGAAATGGATTGAATTGCACCAAACGGTTATGGAATATCCGTATTACAGCAAAAGCTTTCTGTCTCAAAGATAACACAAAGAAGAGACAAAGTTTAAACTAAAAGAAAAAATTGGTTGTATATCAATCAAAAGTTGCCATTTACAATAGAATGAAGACTCTGTTTATAGAGTTCAAGTACTTAATGGCCAAGTTTTTTTCAAAATCAACACATAAATCCTAAATCTACCAAATTAGGAAAGTACGACGTACACTCAAAATATATCAAATAAATGTTGATGGAGGTGATTAACTTGATCTGATCTAAAGGAGCAATTGCCCCTCATTCTGTTCACTAACATAGTGAACTCCCTTTTGCTCTCTTCGCATCAACTCATCAATTCTCTTAGTATCAGCTGTTGCACTTCTTCTACCGCAATCATACTCAAACATGCGATTCGCTTGGCTACCTACCATATTCTCAATCAAAGTATATGCTTCTTCGACTGTCTCGGTCATGAAATTGCCATTACTGGTTGTATCCATCACATTATGGTACTTTTCATCGACGCCATTACAGAAGATATTCGACAGGTTGACGTTCGTGTACCCATGATGTGGACAATCTACCATGTACTCCTTGAATCCCTCCCAAGCTTCATAAAAGCTCCATGTAGCTATTTTTCTGAAGCTAGCAATCTTGTTCCTGAGGAAAGTGGACCTGGACTTAGTGAAGAAATTCCCAGGAAAGCAGCGTTCATCTCGTCCTAAGTGGTGAGAGATCCAGGTACTAGAGAAGTCAGCCATCAAGTGGCTTTATCTGCGAGAGAGAAGTGGAAAAGCTTGAACTTCGGAGCATGTTCAAGCACTCCATTAGTTCGAATAGTGCGACATACGGCTTCAAACTTCTCCAGATGGTGCATTGAGTTCTTGTTAGCTAACCCGTGAAACTGGTTTTGCTGCACCAAGTTGATGAGACCAATTTTGATCTTAAAGTCCCTCCTTTTGATATGAGGTGGTTAGATACTAGAACGATCCGCGTAAAACTCTTCGAGAGTGTCGTAGTGCGCCAAATTCAACCTCGGTTGAGGCAAATTTGGATTAACGCCTTGCTACCCCATATCTGCAGCATCGTTTCCACCCTCAACAGGTGGAATGAGTCCCTGATGGACTTCTTGAAGTTGCAAATCACCCCGAATTCTAAGGTTTTCCTGTTTATCACTCATCTCAATCTCGATTTCAGATTCCACAGTAGCTTCAAGTGCCTTCTCTTTCTTCTTTTGTCTCTCAAGTATGCCAATCTCTTTCTCAAACGATAGTCGATTGCTGGGTCATTGGCTCCTAGTGAGAGATATGTCCATGCACCTCAAAGCACACAAACAAAGGAAAAAAGAAAAGATCAAACAATAAAAAACAAATGCCTTAGGCACACAATTATCCAAAGTTCTAAGATGACCAATTGGTCCTTGGCAATGGCGCACCAACATTGATGGTTTAGGTTTTCACCCAAACAACTGCAAGCGCACATTTATGCACGTTGTAATGGTTCTGAATCGAATCCCAAGATACAAATGATCAAAAAAAGATCTACAAATCAAACGCGGGCTAAGACAAAAAAGAAAAGTTTGGAAGGAGATAATAAAATCAAAACAAGCAACAGAAAGCAAATAAACAAGGGGTTTGTAAACAATCGAGAAAAGCGCTGAGCATAGGGTATTCTCAGCGAATCTATTTTATCAGGATTGCAGATTTGTTGTTGGGAAACGGTTAAGAACCATCTAGAACTCAATTCACAAAATTAAAACTAACCTACTTCCGTATCACCAATTCCCTATGTTTAAGGATCCTAGAAACTAACTTTTGTTGAATTTCAGATCCTAAACATGCATTCTAACATGATTGATTTGTTCAAAAATCGTTTAAACATCAACTTCCGTTGGTCTAAGAAAATTTGCTCACTTAACATTCACTCAGGAATTTCATCGAACACTTTCGGTGCGTGAAATACCCTAGTATCAAAAACAAGGTGATCAAACTAGTTTGGGCTTTAAGAAAAATGCTAAGCAAAGATCAATTGATAATTCCCTAATCTAACAACGTAACAATCACATATCCATAAACCCTCTGTAAAAAACCTTAAACCCAACTAATGAACTACTCAAACATTATGATCAAGCAATCAAAAAAGTATTCGATAGAAAACATGTTTGCAATTGAATAAAAGTAACAAGAAGGTTCAAAAATCTTCTCAGATCGAAGTACATACGTCAATCGTCTCCCTAAAATATTCAAAGCACAAAAACTACTAAAAGTTTTAGAAAATAACATAATGAAACATGAAACTCGAGTTAAGGTATTAAAACATTGATTTTGGTCTTTAGTTTCTGTTTTGGTTCAGATTGAGTCAGTATGCATTGTGACAAGGATCAGGTCGTAAAGCGACATTGATCAGGCGCTCCAATGACAAGGATCAGTCGATCCCTGTCATTCTGTCTAGGTTCTTGGAATCTTCAACGTACAAACTTTAAAACTTCTCAAATGATATCCAAACACTTTTTTTTCCGCACATAACACCTATAACTTGAAAAGACAACAAAGAACACAAACAACTCTAAAAAGAACCAAATCGAATATCAAAACACCTTTTTCACGTTGATAAAACATTGATAAAAACCAAAAAAATATGAATATATCAATCCGCTCGAGTGATCTTTTCATCCGTGTCTCCTGGATTTATTTCTTATTGTCTCGTTATTATGTCGTCTGCTGTAGTTCCACCACCGCTGTTGATAGTTTGGTAAAGGTCTGATCCGCTCATTGTCACGTAGTTGTGAGGCTAGCCCCCTTCTTATAGTGCCTAACTGTTAGAGTAAAGTTTGTGAAAGACTCGTTCTGTTACTATAGAAAGCAAAGATAAGAGCATGGACTTTATTGATAACAAGGTAAAAGACATTGATTACAATGAAATAAGAGCAAGAACACTAGTTTCTATCTTAGTCGTCTTACTTACTTCGAGTGTTTAGGTTGTATAATGTCGATGTCGAGCTTCATGTTTTGGGTACCTTAATTATAGTAGACTTTCGTGTATATTCGATGAAGATACCCGCTGATATAAAAGTATTTTTTATATTTTTATCGATTATCTTTTGTAGACTCGGTTATGTCGATTAAGGTATTTTTCCGTTTTTGGGACGACGTTGGTCATTGGTCGTTGGAGAATCGTTTTATCCGCGCACAAGCAAATCCCTTGTTAGCGTTTCTCCTTGAGTATGTAACCAAGAATTCTATAGCAAGGAGCATGAATGATGTTTTTTATCCAAAACACAAACTATAACTACGCGAGTTAACAACTCTAAAATTTAAATTAAATTTTTTTATTTTTATTCGCATGTTGATTGTTATTTAGTATATAATAAAGGGTAAGATTTTGGTATTCATAATCGATTATTAATTTAAAGACATTATCTCTAGTCATTGCTATTTTTTTTTATCGCTACTTAGGTATAGACTCCATTACTGCCCCGTTCAAACCTTTACCATGAGACGAGTCAAGAGCTGTTCCATTACCAAATTTCATTCGAAATGAGGTTATAAAAAATTTCACATACTAAAATTATTTTATAAAAAATGCACTTCTGAATCCTTGTAGTATAATTTTGTCTCGAATTTCCTTTTATCCACCAATGTATAAGATTTGATCGCACCACAAATTCTTATTTTATCTTTGATGTTTATCTAAACCAGAAAGACGAAAAGCGTAGTAATCTAAAACAATAAATGTTTATGCCTGAAGCAACATACAATAAGCAGGAAGGATCAGCCCGCCTAGCTTGAGCTTGTTATCGCGCTCTTCTTACTTTCAAGTCATCAAGATGATACTGGTAAACATAGGAAGCAAAACCCCAAAGAGCTATCAACATCAACATGATCTTAATGCCGCTTATCTTATCATGGAACACAAGTGAAGAAGCGAGTTGAGTCACTGAAAAAGAGAGAGTGTACAAATGACGTTTGATAACAACAAAGTCACAAAAAATATCAAGCCCACCACTCTTATAGAATATACTTTCCATGTAATCGTTGTCCCGACTAAAATCAGTATATAAGAGGCTTGACCTTTATGATACCCTTCCTTTTCCCCATGCAACATTCTCCATTCCTTGCTAGTGGAAATACCAATAGCTGAGACGCAAGTGGCTATGAAAGATGTATAAATTTTCATTTTGAGAACCATAGAAAACGTCTCACGCTTCAGAATTTTGTTAAAGCAGAACTGCATAAGAGAGAGCAATAAAGAGTATAGAGAGGATGCAGCGAGCACACACACTAACCCGAAAATGTACTTTGAACCGAAAACACCGGAAGAACTGCCATCATCGTCATTGAGGGCAATCAAACTAGCAGAGAAGGATAGGAGAACAACAGATTTGAGAATCAAAGTACTGAATTTCAGAGAATTAATGAAATAAGAGAAAATTGCGTTGAATGTCAATTGAGTACCGCATATTAGCGAATAAGTCAATGCAGAGAGGTAAAGGTGTCCAACAGAAGTATAACATGTTGTCTCCAGCAATGATGACACCAAGAGGAGCATAGATTAAGAGAATAATTTTAGGGAACACAAAGAACACCCTGCATTAGTCGAAAAAAGAAGGAGAAAAACTATTGTCTAGAGGATAGGAAAGCAGCAGTCTGAAAAAGAGTAGCCCTCCGTTTGTTATTTCCGCTTTAATCGTAGTAAAAATTATTGAGAAGAATTAAAGAAACTTGAGCAAAAATGAGGAAGAAGATGTTGGTGAACACAAGATCCCACCATTGCCAGCTTTTGAGCTTCAAGAGTGGAGATTGAAATACCTGCAAAACTCTCGTCTTTCACTAAGATTGGTTCCTAATTATCTCTAAATCACAGAAATTAACAAGAAATTCTCTAATCAAAATCCTTATGAATTAATAGAAATTTGGCTTATTTTCTAAACTCATAACTTCAAAATTTGAACTCGTTCGTGAGAAATCGGAAAGCTGTACAAATAATCAATTAATCATAAACCACAAAAACATTGGGATTTCAATTTAAATTTTTGAACTTGTCCATGAGACAAAAACCTTATAGCATAATCCAACGCATAACATAAATAATCACCATATAGGTGTGTTAAAAAAAAACCCAGCAAATGATTGAAGATTGAAAATGTAGAATATATGATATGAATAAAAAAAGAAGAAGAAAGGGACGAACCTGACATATAGTTTCTTCAACACGAAACGAAGATACTAAGAGACTGAAGAAAATGGTTATAGTTACGAACTGAGATTTGTAAGTGTGTCTTCTCCAAGATTGATGATCACCCACTGAATATTAAACGAAGCTCATGCTTAGTTGGTGAGAAGAAGCGGAATCTGCTATAGAGAGATTAGACGAAGACTTTTTAACTAATAACTTTTTTTTCTTCAGTTGACTCTTTTATTAGCCCATCATTATTAAACTAGAGGGGACTGAAATTCGTGCGATAAAAGAAATTTTATCGTAAGCTTCTTCTTCTTGAGTATAATTTTTAATCTAAGGAGATCCCTTTGTTTGATTTGTTGGAGTGTATTTTGTCTCAACTACGTTTGGCGAGAAGACTCTTTGCTCTTTGTTTTTTCTCCAATCAACGTTCTCACTTTAATAGATCCGGATAGATCTCTGCTACATGGTGTATGTCTAGCTTATAGTTCTCCGATAAAGACTACCGCGAGGAATTTTGTTTTGTATTTCTGATCGAATGATGAAATCTTCATGGATGATGTCATGCCTTGGGAGTTGGGCCTTTCGAGTGGCAGTGAAGATGGCCTTCAAGAGAGGTGGTGAAGTTGTTCATGAAGGCTCTTGCATGTGCTCTCTTAATTGGCTCGAGCTATACATCAACTGGGTTTATTACTTTAAATTTTAATCTTGGATTCGGGCTTCACCCATGAATTTTAATCATCCGATTTTAGTATACTAGGTTTTTGATAAAGCTAAAATCAATATATAGTGTTTAATAGTTGGTTAAGACGAATATTTGTGATAAGTTAGGTTGTTAAGGCTCTGGAATTTCAGAACGTTAAATCAAATACCGTTGTTTGTGTCATGTAGTTCTATTATGAAGTAACACTGTTGTGGAGGATGTTTTTTTCCAATTTAGGAACTTCTGGACGTTTGTTGTTGTGCAACGTCGCTAAATCGATTTCATTCTAAGAAAATGTTGTTTTATCCCGGTTGTGCATTTAAAAGATCAATAGCTAGTGGTTCTTCTCCAATATAGTCTTGAAAATCAAATGTCTTTCTCCTTTCTATTTCTTCATTTTGTGGTTACTTTTCACTTGGGTTGTTTTTTTAAATGGTTTATTATCTATCTTTTCATGTTCTTTACGCCTTTGTCTTAGGTTGTTGTTAGGTAATGGCTTAGGTTTTCACCCAAGAAATCACTGCAAGCATACAGTTAAGCACG
>OVAN01009419.1:0-16953 GCA_900406275.1 Anastatica hierochuntica | reverse complement strand
CAATAGATTAAAGAGAAGACAAACACATGAATGATTTAAAGAGGTTTAAGCGCAAAGTATTTACAAATCTTTAAATCAATCTTGAACACATGAAGAACACACAATAAACACAACCTTAGATAGAACAGATGTTCTTGGGGGCTTAGAGGATGTATTTATACTAAAAGGGGGGGAGGGGTTAGAGGGTGCCCTAGAAGCACTTTTTACGTCAAAGTGCTCTAGCATCGCCCAAAAGTAGGCTACCATCAACCTAGGGGTCGATAGTAGCTCACCTTGATTAGCAAAGCTGCCAAGGGAGGCTCCTGTCGACCCTACGCGCCTCACTGTCGACCTCAGGGTCGACAACTGGTCACCTTGGCAGCTTCTTCTTCTTGTTTTTTCAATTGTCGTTAGAATGGCGTATTATTTGCATACACTCTCTTCTCCACTTGCACTTGGCTCTTGATTCTCTTTGTTTCTTCACCATTTAAGCATCAATAATCCATCAACCCAAACTCTCAAATTGCTAATCCAAATGTTGTAACTACAAATGCAAAAGAATGCAATGCAAAGACGAAAATCCTAAACTAGACTCAACTTATAAACAAGATGGTTCTAACACTTTAATATATTATATACAACCTAAGAGCAATCAAAATTCTAAAGAAATGAGCTTTAAAATGCATGAAAACCTAGGCACATCAACTCCCCCGGAGTTTTCCTTTGCTTGTCCTCAAGCAAACAACAAAGACCAAACCCGGAAGTGAGGTTTGCAAGTGGGAGCTCAAAACCACAATAGAAAAGAGATGCCTTATACTCAATTTCCTAAAGATAAGTATCATAATGCCTGGATCAACAAAGAGTCAATGTACTTTGCCATATTCATCACAAAACCATCTCTAGGAACTTAGGCTAAGCATCCAGAAGTCACTACCTCAACCAATCTCATTAACATTCAATTAAGCTTTCATATGTGTTCTTTACTTATGAGCAAAGTATCTAATCCGTTTGGTTTGGTAAGAGTAATGCTAATAATAAGAAGAAGTGTTTAAAGAGAAGGTTTCGCTCATTTTAAAGGTGGTTTCTCTCAAATAGTAGTGCAAGACATTAGGAAAAAGCAAGGTGGAGTCAAAAAATCTATGCATACAAGGTCTTACTTACCCCTAATTATTCTCACCCAAAAGTTTCTAAGTCTACTCATCTACCCTTTCTGTTTCCCACTTAAGTCCCTGAAACCAAAATCCTTACATCCAATTAAGCTCATTTTTCTCTTAACCTTTGTAACAAATATAGATTCATTTTTATTTTGAACTTAGCTTCCAACCTTCTTTCTATCTTTCTAAAGCCACTTTCCAATCAAAATTTTGATTCATTTTTCTTTTCTTAGACTTTAAGTTTGGACTCTCTAGGATTTTATAAGCTAAGGTTAGAGCTAATCCTTTTCTAATCTCTAGTTCATTTTCTTCTTCTTTTCTTTCTTTCCTTTTTTTGATTTTCTCTTTCTCTTATTCCCAACTCAAACCTTGGATGATCTAACATTAAAGCTCTACTTCCCATGGTTAAGATACCAACACATTCACAAACCCAAAAGCCAAAATGAGCATCAAAGAACGACCTCCCTATATTTCTAATTAGCCTTAAAGTGAGGCTAATCCTAGGGAAGCACTCCCTTGTCGTTCAACTCCTTTGCACACAGGTTTTTGCTCATGTGTTCACTTTTCAAAAGAGGCCTCGCATTCAATTTAATAGGGGGTTTGAAAGGAAGATCTAAGGGTTGATAAGGGTGTGGTAACTACTCTAAGAAGTAGAGTAGCCACTTGAGCTAAGATGGGTGGAAAAAATTGTACACATAGCTCAAGTGTCTCGTGCTTATCCACGGTTAAATATGAATATGCCCATAAGCAAGATCATTAAGTCAAGTTTAAGTTTCACTTAGTTGAGATTAGCCTTAGATGATAACTAGCTTCAACCTTCACCTAAGACTTCAAGAGTTTAATTCCAAAGATGGATTTTCCTTTGAATTCTAGGTGGTCTAAGCATTATTGTACTTCTAATGAGGGCATTGAACATTAAGCAAGACTTAACTATCTACAAGGCTATTCTATAATTGTTCCCTATACAAAATGCAATCCTATATACTCTTAACAACATAAGTATTTACAAATGGATGCAATCTATATGCCATGATTTGAAAAAGAGATTCAAACTTTTTTGTCTTTTTCCGCAAAATATGCATATTTACAATGCAAGACTCAAGTATGCATGAAGAAAGAGAAACCATCACAACTCAAAACACAGTTAGTACTAAGCCCCTGCCCCCGAACTTAAATTTCACCGTCTCGATGCATCCTAAGCCGTGAGTGACGCTTTAAAAATACACATCAAAACAAAAATATGCAATGGTATTCACAACGGTTTGTAGGCGTACCTTTGGACACTCATATGTATGGATGTCGAATTGATGAGGCGTAGGAGTTGGGGGTGTGCTTTTGAAGAAGGATTCCTTTGAAAGCTTCTTTGTTCTATTTGAGTAACTTCTCATGTGCTTTTCCTATTGGTCTTTGATTTGAGTTTGTACCTAAACAAGAAAATTAGATAATGTAAGTATCAAGAGACAATTAAATTAAAATGAAATACTAAGCGAGAGTATGAACCACGATCTATTTCAAGCAAAAGTCAACACTCAATCGGTTCTACTCAAATCAACTTAGTAAAAATCATTCAAACAACTTCCAAACTCAAGCTTAAATCAATATTCGCTTTCGTAAGCAATCATGTCAAATCCATTTCTTACGACAAAATCAAACTCAAATTCTTGAACTAGACATTTTCCTAAGTTATGTCTATTTCAAATTATTCATGGATTCAGACAAGTAACTTAGGAACTAGCCATTTATCACGAAGCTAAGATCAAATGCACCAATCCAGTGCTAATATAATACCACACAAAATCAATTTCATGCATAAACACTACTCTTAGGCGTCCCTAATCAAGTGTCCAAAACAAATTTAAATCATTATTAGCAAATTGGACTTAGAAAGCATCTTAAATCATTAAGCTCAACTCAAAGGGCTACAAACTTCTGACTCCCCTAAATATATTTTCAAGCCAACCAAGTTATAAGTAAAATCAAAGACTTACACTAAAAGCATAATAAAAAGGATATTCATGGGATTTCCTCCCAAGTGTGCTTTGTTTTAAGTCCCTTAGCTTGACTTTCTCTTTAGATCCCCTTGATGAAGCCATGGATCACCTGACTCATATTCATCATAGAATCATCCCTTCAATGTCTTCATCCTTATCTCTTCAAAAGGAATCCTCCTTGGATCATCTATGCTCACTTCTTTGGTGGAGATTAAGCCAACGTCCCTGTCAAAAGGCTTGTCCATTGGAGATTCTTCTTCTCAAACCTTTTGTTGAGATTCCTCAATGTTCGCTCGTTATTTCTCCTTAGACTCTTCCTTATCGACGTCCTTCTTGGTCATGGAGATAACATGTGGTTCTTCTTTGGTCGAGAGACTCCATTCCTTTTGTGCTTCATCCTCAAACTAGTCTTCATAGCTGTCATACTAGGATATCCGAAGAGTTCTTCAAATTCATTGATGCTCTCTTATTCTTCTTGAAAATAATCTAGTGTGGCTTCTTCTTTGCTCGAGATTTCATCATCATCAATGGAATTCTCCCTTTTCTCTTTTCTAAGTTGGGTCACCAATACACTCTCGAAAGGATCCTGAAGGTACTTACCAACCGTGCCTACTACTTCCTTGATGTCTTTGGATGAATTACTTGATATGAAAACGGTCTCGACTTCATCATCATATCTTATCACAAGATCTTTATCTACCATGCATCCAAGTTGTGATTCAAACTCCATAATAACTTCTTCGGCCTCAATTAGGAATTCATCCTTGCTTTGTTCTTCCTCTTCAAAACTCTCCTCACTAACAATTGTATTTTCTTCAAATATTTTGGTTTTTTCAAGAGGGAGACTCCTTTCTGCTTTCTCTTCAATCCTTTGTATAGTCCTTGTGTTGGTTTCCTCAACATGTTTCATTTTATCTTCCATTTGAGAGCCAAAGTTGTTGGCCATATCTTCTATCTTGGTACAAATGGAATCGAAGTGTCTTTCTATCTCAATCCTTACCCTTTTTTTTCCTTCCACAACTCCTTAAGCAAGTTGTGGTTCTCATCTTCCTTTGAGACTTGGGAAGAATGACTCTCTTGTTTTTTGCATTCCACTTTTCAAGAATTGGATCTCTCACCCTTTTCATATTGACTTCTTTGAGCAAAGTCCCAAAATGGTTGATGATTAATGGTGTCTATCCTATCAAATCTTTCATGCATCTCATTCTTGAATTCCTTTTGGTATTGTACGAAATACTTAAGCATGTTGTAGCTCTCTTCAATCTTCGAAGCTTTGGGAGAATGAAGTTCTTGAATATTGTAAGGTTCATTTCTAAGATGGTACCTCTCACCATATTGATGTGAATTTCTTGGAGCATAATACCCATGTGGTTGACGGTCCCTTGAAGTGGATGGCTCAGAAGCTCCATGGTAGCTAGGGGGATTTGAAGCTATCTCTCTTTCTTGTTCTTCTAACATGAGCTTCAAAATTGAATTCATGTAGGAAGACATCTTCTTTCTCTCTTGTGATTGTACCTCGCAAAAAGATTAAACACTTGGAAGAAAGTTAGTATCCAAACAAAAAGAAACAAAAAATAAAAAGAAAGCTTAGTCTAAGAAAAAATTGAAATCCTAATGAGAATCTACTTCGTTCCCCAGCAACGGCGCCAAAAATTTGATGAGGCTAGATTTCGCTAGTGATTAACTTCAAGTTTTAAATTTATAAACAGTAGTCAACTAACAATCCTCATTAAACCGCAAGTATATGGCTATGTCGATTGTAGTACTTAAGGGTCGAACACACGAGAACTAAATACTCAAGCACTAGGAATACACAATATCTCCTAAGCTAAGCAAATAGGAAGAGATAACGGTAGAGACTTAATACAAACTAAATACAAACACAACCTAAACAAACTAACACATATGCAACGAACAAACA
Organism: Anastatica hierochuntica; assembly: GCA_900406275.1. Classification (NCBI taxonomy): domain Eukaryota; kingdom Viridiplantae; phylum Streptophyta; class Magnoliopsida; order Brassicales; family Brassicaceae; genus Anastatica; species Anastatica hierochuntica. The sequence continues at coordinate 11,908 of OVAN01009419.1, read as the reverse complement.
AAGCAAGCAAGTACAAGTTTAAAGCAAGTAGCTAATTCGCAAAACCAAGACGAACAATGAAAGATTCAAGATGGAAGAAATCGATCTTGAGACATGGAGATTGTTTAGAATTAAATCCAAGAATGCAACTGGGTTTCTCTAGACTTTATTAGAGGATCGAAGCTCTTCCTAGGCCAAGGATCCCTCTTTAGTCGATCTACCCACTCTCGTGGCGAAGATCTATTCACCCATACACATTACAAGGCTCAACTCTCGTTTGTTGCCTATCTAAACATGTAAGTGATAGTGTTTCTCAAGCCCTTCTGGCCATTTAACACCTTGATGTCCCCAATTGGCAAACTACTCTCATAGCTCAAAGTAAAAAGCATAGATTTTGTTCTCTCAAGCATTTAATCGAATACTTTCTAGGCGTCAATGGGCAAGCATGTAACTTTTTAAGAACTTAACAAGATCTAGTGGAAATATATGCCAAGATCTAGTCTAATATCCATTACAATATTAGATCTAACCTTAAACTACCATATCTCAAGATCTAATGTTCTCTACTCACTAAGACCCATGGAAATCCAAGAAGTGTCACAAGCTTCTTGAGAATCCATGCTTGAAGTGAGAAGAAAGTGAGAAGGGATGAGAAGAAAATATATGAGATGATTAAATGCAAAGAAACTCAAGGAGATCAAAGAAAAATTTCAACTTTGTGAGAAAGGAAGAATCTTGGAAAAAGGAAGAAACTTGATGAAGAACAAAGAAGAACAATAGATTAAAGAGAAGACAAACACATGAATGATTTAAAGAGGTTTAAGCACAAAGTGTTTACAACTCTTTAAATCAATCTTGAACACATGAAGAACACACAAAAAATATATGCTTAGGTAGGNGGGGGGGGGGGTTAGAGGGTGCCCTAGAAGCACTTTTTTACATCAAAGTGGTATGGCATCACCAAAAGTAGGCTACTATCGACCTAGGGGTCGACAGTAGCTCACCTTGGGTAGAAAAGCTTCCAAAGGAGGCAGCTGTCAACCCTAGGTGCGTCATTGTCGACCTCAGGGTTGACAACTGGTCACCTTGGCAGCTTCTTCTTCTTGTTTTTTCAATTGCCGTCCGAATGGCGTATTATTTGCATATACTCTCTTCTCCACTTGCACTTGGCTCTTGATTCTCTTTGTTTCTTCACCATTTAAGCATCAAGAATCCATCATCCCAAAATCTCAAGTTGCTCATCCAAAGGTTGTACCTACAAATGCAAAAGAATGCAATGCAAAGACGAAAATCCTAAACTAGACTCAGCTTATAAACAAGATGGATTCTAACACTTAAGTGCATTATATGCAACCTAAAAGCTATCAAAATTCTAAGGAAATGAGCTTTAAAATGAATGAAAACTTATGCTTATCAGTCTTACATCTAGGGAAAGAAAGATCAAATATATGCGAGTTAAGTTGGATATTGCAAAAGCGTTTGATAAACTAGAGTAGCATTACAATTAATACATTACAAGGTCTCTAGGGTTTACAGAAATGTATTGTAGGTGGATCATGTCCTGTATTAAATCAATTACTTATTTCGTTCTTGTTAATCGTTCTCCTACAATAATTATAAGGCCTTTTAGAGGTATAAGGCAAGGGGATTGTATTTGTTATGTACAAAAGGTCTATCTTAAATGATTAGCTATTTAATAAGAAAGGGTGAGATTCATGGATTCCGAGCTAGTAAAAGTGGTCCTTCCATTTCTCATATGCTTTTTGAAGACGATTTCTTGTTGTTTTGTAGAGCATTGGAGAAGGAATGAAGAACATTACTACAAGCTCTTTGTACATATGGGAAGCTTTCAGGTCAGATGATTAATTTTACCAAGTCTGCAATTACTTTTGCAAAGAAAACTCATCTAGAAATTCAAAAAGAAATTAAGCACCTCATATCTATCATTTAAATAGGAGATTTTAGAAAATATTTAGGGCTTCCTGAAATCATACCTAGAAAACAACAACTACTTTTGCGTACAACAAAAACTTGAAGCAAAGGCGAATAATTGGTGTTCCAAGCTCCTTTCATTAGTTGGTAAGGAAATTTGCTTAGAGCAGTAGCTACAACAATTCTTAGTTATGCAATGTCTTGCTTCTTAATCCCAAAAAAGATAATTGACAAATTAACATAGGTTGTTTGTAGATTTTGGATGTCTTTATCTAAGGACCATAGAAAATTACATTGGGTAGCTTGGAATGTAATAACTAAGGTAAAGAGAGAAAGTGGTCTAGGTATTAGAGATTTCAAGAATTTTAACTTGGCTCTAGTTGCTAAGCAGACGTGGAGGATATTTCAATATCCTACCACTCTGTTAGCTAAGGATATTTCAATATCGTAAATATTTTTCTAGAAAGGATTTCTTGGATGCTGATATGGGATCGCGTAATTCCTTTGCCTGGAAGGGTATTTGTCAGACAAGAGAGTTGATTTTAAAGGGCTACCAATGGAAGAGATATTAAGACTTAGGAAGATAATTGGTTACCATCTATGTCTCCTAGGGTAGCTAGTAAACTGAATCAGGATTGTAATTTGGGGCCAAAAGTTGTAGATTTAATGCGTAGTAACACATGGAGATGGGGTGATACAAAAATAAATGAGCTAGTGCAGCCTGATGATATTAATTTTATTAAATCTCTAAGGCCAATTTGTTGCATAATGCAGATGCAAGAGAGTGGATGTATGTAGAATATGGATATTACACAGTCAAGTTTGGTTACCACCTTAGTCGTACTGAAGAATCAACACAGATGCAGTTTTCTTTTTCCATTGATTTTAAGAAGATATGGAAGTTGCCTACTCCCCCAAAAATCACCACTAAAAAGCATACATTATGTAGATGCTTCCTGGCTTTCCAGCACTGATAGAGCTGGAGTAGGATGAATTATAATGAATGTGCAAGGTAAGTCTTTGATTCAGGGCATATCATCCATTGATGCAGTTGATTCTCCTATATAGACAGAAGCTTTGGTTCTTAGGGATGTTGTCTTTCACATCAGAATGTTGGATACAAAGATTTTATCTTTCAAGGTGACAATAAAACACTTTACTTTGCTCTCCATTGCTAACAAGTTAATCCATACTAGACAAGGGACTGCAACGTACACAAAGTACATTAGAGGTCTAGTGCGGTCTGGTGAGAATTTTTCCTCTAAGCATATTAATCGTAGTTTTAATGAAGGAGTTCATCACTTAGCCAAATAAGGTAGATCAATGGAAGGCTGTTGTAAAATTATGTGGTTGCAATCAACGACTATTGCATCTCTGGTTCTTAATGAAATGTGTTGTTCTGGAAAAAAAAATTGTGAACACCAAAACTCAGCTAAAGAACTTGTAAATAGAGAAAGGAAAGTATTTATTATTAACATTAATTCACTGTAAAGAAGCATATGTTGTATTTATACAAATGTTTAGTACGCTAACATGGACTTATTATATGTATTATTAACATACACCAAAAGTGAAATATTCATTATATGCCCCAATAAGCCTTTCAAACAGAATAAGATGGAGGTTTGAAGAGGGTTGGAACTGACATACGACCAAGCATATAATGAAATAGTCCTAAGTTGAGTGGCTTCGTGGATATGTCTGCAAGTTCATTGCCACCTTTGACATGAATGGCTATGAGAGTTCCTTTCTTAACTTGATCCCTAACCTTATAACAACAATCTCTATATGTTTCCTGGGCTCGTGGAATACCGATTAGTAGCAATGTGAACTACCGAATTATTATCGTAAAACGGTTTCGCCACAAGCACCACTTCAATTCTGAAATCAATAAGTAGTTGATGCAACCAAATAATATCACATATAGCATCTCCCGTACTTTGATAATCATCTTCTTACTACTCGTATTTGCCACATCATGTTTTCTTGATTTCCAGCAATTACAAAAAGTGCCACGTTAGACTGAATAACCTGCTATAAACTTGTGTGTGTCAGGGACTGAAGCTCAGTCTGCATAAGCAAAGACATTGAGACACAATTCTGAAATAGCAGAATAAAAGAGACATTGTCCAGAATTCCCTTTTAAATAGTTCAAAATTCTGTGAGGAAGATGGATATTCGTTGGAGCCTGAAGATACTGACTGAATTTGTGAACTGCAAATGTTATATCTGGCCAAGTAATGGTCAAATATAACAATTTTCCAATGAGTACTCGGTATGGTCTGCGAATTGCAATGGAGTTCTGGAATCCTTAGTAAGATGGGTGTATGGATACATAGAAACATTGACTGGTTTGCAAGTTAATAGACTCACTTCTTTAAGAAAATCAAGAGTCTATTCCCTTAAAGATCTTTCTATTTCTAGATCTAGAAAAATCTCATAGGCCTAAGTCATTAATTTTGAATGCTTTAGCAAATACTGCTTTAAGTGATGCATGATCCTCAACATTATTACTAGCTATGGCAATATAATCGACATATATTAAAACCATACTATATAACTAGTTGATGTTTCCTTGACAAACAGAGTGGTATCAGACTGATACAGTTCAAAACCTACAACTATTAAAACTGAAGTGAATAGCTTATTCTATTACCTAGATGCTTATTTTAATCCGTAAATTGAGTTATGCAGGCAGCATACAAGATTCTCATGTAAGGTTCCACAAGTACCTAGAGTACACCCTTGTGAAAGATACATGCATACGTCCACATCAAGTTCACTATGCAAGAATGTATTTAAGACATCCATTGCGTTAACTCATAGTCCTTTACAACAACCAATTCTAATATAAGCTTTACATTTGTTACTTTTGTAGCAGGAGACAAAATCTCATTAAAGTCTACTCCCTATAGCTACGTGTAACATTAAGCGACTAGGCGTGTGCTTTCTACCTTTCTATAGTCCCATCTGATTTATACTTCATTGTAAAAACTCATTTAAAACCGAGAACAATCTATCTCGGAGGCAAAGAAGTGATACTCCATGTTCTATTCAATTCCATAGCATGGATCGCTTCATTGAAAGCCATGTCCATTTTCAGAAGCCATGTCCTATCTAAAAGTTTTTGGTTCCATTTCTGATGAAAAAGAAAGAAGAAATTGGAAATATAAAGGGGAAATATGTTTATAAGAAAGAACATATTGCGAAAAAGGGAGTACAATCATGTATAAGTTATTATGTTGTCTAATATAGAGCCCTTGATAAAGAAAAACTAGTTCATTAATCGTCTTAATAAATATGATTCAATCACAATCATAACAAGACGTTAAGTTCCATCATTTTTTGGTGGAGAGTTTGGCGATGAGATTCTCCAACGCTAACAACTGTAAGAAAATGGTTAATATAAAAAAAATTAAGTGCAATGTGCAAACACAATAGACTAAAGTTTATAATCAGACATGATCATCATCCCCTACAACTTTTTGAGTAAATAAAACATAAGAAAAATGACTCAGAAACACACAAAAAAACAGAAAAGAAAATGACATTAGAAGCATCCTCTCCCAGACTTATCTTAGTCTTAGAGTAAAGAAAAGGAGAGAAAAATGAAAATGAAAAGAAAAAGGGTTTAGGTACTTTGCAAAATCATGTGGATGAATGTTCTTTGAGTCTCCCACTGCCTCAAATGATCCGTGTAGAAGGATCGAGCGATCTGCGTAGAAGGATCGATCAATCCTTGCCACACCACTCACTAAGAATCAAAAACACAAAATATCATGAATAAGAAAAAAATAATAACCAATGGGTTGCCTCCTACTCAGCGCATGTTTAAAGTCAAGAGCTTGACTTTGGCTGTGGTCGAGGAATCAATCAGGAAGGGCTGGGGAACTTTCTTCGAAACAAGCTCCATCATCAAACATCTTCAGTTGAAGAATGTTCCTCATTATTCCTTACAACAACTTGCCCCTTCTCCATGAACTCTGGCGTGAGAATGATTTTGATCTTGGAGAAATACTTAGACTTCTCTTTGCACCTAACTTGATACCCAATTGCACTTTTGTCACATACTTGCAGGATTAGAGTAAAATCAGGACCTCCCTTGGTAATATGCTCTTTCTGATTGCCATTCTTGTTGACCCTTTTTGGCATTTAGGACTTTTTAACATCATTCTTTTCAACAGTCTCATGGATTCTGTCAACAATCAACTCATCTTCCCCAAATTTGGTAACACTAGAAGCATGTTTGGTGGCTCCACCAATTGATATAGCAAAGAAGTATCTTATCAATATTGGAGAACGCGACCCTCTTGTTAGGCAAATCAACCATTGTACCAACTCTATTAAGAAAAGAACTCCCAAGAATCAGTGGTATCTTAGATCCTTTGCTCATCTCAACCACATAAAAGTATGTAGGGACCAAAAAATCTCCCACCTTAACATTCATATCCATCATAATGCCCTGTGGGGGTGTAATAGAAGCATTAGTAAATTTCAGAGACACATTAGAACTCTACTGAGCTTGAATACCCAAACTCCCAACAATGTACATAGACATCACGTTCACGCTCGACCCATAATCATAAACACAATCTGCAAAAGAGACTCCTTCAACTAAGCATTGAAACCGTTACAGCGACAAGTGTTACCCTAATTTTGACTCTTGTTCTGATATCATTGGTTGAATACACTCTGACTCTGCACAAAAAGGCTTGTAGTTCTGGTTAAAACCTCTATTCTGAAATTTGCCTTGGGCTATCACATAATCTACGTCAACCTGATTCTCATATGAAATATCCACTTGGAAGTCTCGATACGTCTTGTAGATCTCCCACAAAATTTACAGCACACTGGTCTTTTTAGTCATCGACTCGTTTCTCTTAATCAGAAACTCTATCTTCACACTCAACTAATCAATTCTCTTCGACTATGAATTTGAACCTCTTATGACGTGATCATGTTCTGACATGCGATTAGGTTAACTAGCTGCCATGTTGTTTACCAGGGTATACGATTCTTCAATCGCCTTGGTTTTAAAGTCACCATTGTTGGCGATATCCTTAGCATTCTAAACTCCATTGTAGAATATGTTTAGTAGGTTCAGATCAGTATACCCGTGATGAACTTTGTACTTCCTGAATCCTTCCTAGGCTTCATGGAAACTCTATGTATCCATCTACACGAAACGTGCATGAGAAAAGTAGACCTCTGCTTGGTAAAGAAATATCACATAGAGGTATTTTTGGTCTCTTCCCAAGTTGTTAGAGAATTATGTGTCACTGAATTGGGTCGTGTCTTTCAAAGAGAATCTAAACAACCTACACTTCAGAACATCTTCGTATACTCCATTTTTCATGATGTTGTCGCATATGGCCTTGAATATCTGGAAGTGGTGCATTGGATCCTCAGAGAAATGCCATAAAAATATTTTTGGTGTAACAAATTTATGGGACCAATCATGATCTCAAAGTCCCTTCTCTAATTAAGAGATGGACGAACCATAGCTCCATCTGTTTAGAAAGCTTCAGGAGTGTCGTATTGTGCAAGAGTTAGCCTTGACATAGGCTGATGCACACTTTGCTGCCCCACAATTGCAACTTGTTGCTGCATGTTGAGTCTAACACCAGCGTTAACTCCACCCGCAACACGTGGAACCTGGTCCTGAAGACCATCTTAAAGCTGAGGAAGGTTCTAAACCTGAAGAGTTTCCATGTTATCACCCATCTCAACTTTCAACGCTTTTTCTTTCGTCGTTTGTCTCTCTACGCATCCAAGCTCTTGCTCAAAAGGAAGTAGATTGCTCGATTCCTTGCTCCTAGTATGAAACATGTTCAGGCACCTAAAATTACACAAACAAAGAAGAAAAATAAAAGATTAAACAAAATAAAAGAAAGTCGCCATATTCGCGCGATCGAGCCAATGCCCAAGGGTGACCAAATGGTCCTCGACAACGGCGCCAAAAAACATGATCACTCAAAAGTTAACCCGATAGACTAACTGCAAGTGCACAGTAAAATACACAATAGTAAATGTGGAATCGAATCCACAGCGACCATGGAGGCTCTCGAATTTAAAATCCATCTTTTGGCTGAGCACCTTCTCGACTCACAAAAAAGCTAGAGCAGAAAATTTCCACTTATTGACAATCTCAGTTTTGATCTCTATTAGAATATAAAAGCGATTGAGTCTATTGTTAGGAGCATAGATTCACACCTAAATAATATGGAAGAGGTTTTCCAAGGAGAATCCAACTCTTGTTTCCAACAAGAACGTGAAGAACTGGATAGTTTAAACGAAGTGAAGATAGGAATGAGACTTATGACACAAGTAGAACGTATGGAAAGCCTTCAAACAGCATGTTCAATAGACATTGAGTTTTTGGACGTCATGCTATCAAGTAGAAACGAGCATAATGGGAAGAACATGGAGTTAGGGGAATTCTTGGAGAATTATCAATTACAATCGATGAAATCAATGCCAAAATGGAAGATTTACAACTCTACATCAAACGATTATGGAAAAGAAAGACCGTGTCACCAATGAGATCCATGGTATGAGATATAAGCTTGATTTCTTATGCTTTTATATTAAAGAAACCGAGAAGAAATTAGTGGAGAATGAAGAGGAGTCCACCAAATTCGTAGTTGAACTTAATGACTTGAAGGGATAGTGTTTAGCTTTTGATTTATAGCCCATGGATAGTCCAAAATTGCACAAGGAGTGGAACATTGCACAACCTTTAAGCGACAACAAGAAACTAAGCTAATTAACCGAAAACTATACCTCGCTTTAAGCACAAGAATGACAACATTTATATAGGAACAAGAGGAGCACTATATACCATCCTAAGGGGGAATTTCAAGACATTTATCATGATAGCTCATGAGCTACAAGTAGCGACCACGTTTAGTGAAGCATGGGCTACTCACCGAGGACTCAAAATTTTCTTCGAAGACAATATACAAGAGTTATAGAGAACAGAATCCATGTTCAACAACATCATATACTCTAGTAAGCGATACAATACGCTTTAGATTTCAGAGGATCATGGACTCATCATCATTAGATGTTCTATCAACAAACAGACATTTGAGAATGTCTTATGCTATTCTAGAGCTAGAGTGAACCTTATGCCAACATGCATTGGACATTGGCTGGATATCACACACCTTAGACCTTCAGAAATGACCATAATCTTCGCATATAGATCAATTAGAAAACTTATAGGAGCACTACTAGAAGGTTTAATCATAGTTGATGACAGTGTTGTGCCCATAGACTTTCAAGTAATGGAAGTATCAACAAAACATGTGTAAAGCTTGATACTTGGAAGAAGCTTTTTAACAACAGTTGGAGCTGTCATGGAAAGGTCTAATAGAAAAATAAACTTCAAAACATACTAACAAGTACCTCTTGTACAAGATAACACCTCCGCGATACTCTGCGAAGGAAGTTCGGTGTCCTCAATTGGCACAAAGAACTGTAATGGAGCGAGAAGCACAATAAAAAGTAGATATTTGATCGCAAGGCTCTATAACATGAGGATGATGAACAATAAACTCTCCATCGGAGCATCCTCACGCCTAAAATTGCGCAGAAGTAGAGTTAATTGACAATAAAAAAGCTCTTTATGGGACGTAACACATATGTTTTGTTTCTTTATTTTCATTTTGTTTTGATTTTTTGAATTTGATCCCAATATTAATGTTGGTTAATTGGGTGTTATAAGTTTTTAAGAAATCTTTTTATATTTTCTTTTTTCGTAAGAACTTACTGTGAACAAAAGAAATTTGAAAGAAATTAGAATCCGGACATAATTGGACGCTCGAATCGTCCCACTGGACCATGGAGCTGCAACACCAGTTCATGACAAAAAGAGGCCAGGAATGGTGTACACCCTCTATATACCTGACCACGACGCAACAGCACGCCCGTCCCACCAGCCGTGGAGGAGAATTTGGTATGAACTGGTCCGGAGACATCCGCCAACCGATTGGAACTCCTCTATGCCTCGCGCCTCATCCATTTCTAGCACCGGTCCACGCTCTTGTCGCCCTCGCCGTCGTTCCATTTTCAGCCCCCGAACGGTGTAATCACCTCAAGCTCCATCCGTTCATGGGTCCACCTTTGTCCTATCGGCTGCGACATTTATTTTGTCCAATATTGGTAGAAATACCTCCGCCATTCGGTGAAACTATTTTCCCATCCCCATTGACCGGAAACTCATCTGACCAACCATTTTCCTAAACTCGTCCAACCAAACGACCATTCGGACACTCATTTGGTCGGAAAAAACCAAATGAACGTCTGTATATGCATTTTCTTGGTCAGATAACTCTAAAACTAAAATCCTTCAATAACATCAAGACAACTCAACTTTTACGCATCAATCCCCCATGGTGATTTCCAAAACTACAACGTTCAAGAACACAGGATATGCAGTTGGAGCTATAAGGATTCTACACTGAGTTAATATTTCGACTTAGCCAATCACTACTATCAAGTAAGGAATCAATCAAGTTTTTTTCTAGCACCTAGTGTATACATATTTTTATGCATATTTTGATGCATTTTAGCTTATTTCCATCCACATTTAGGTTGTAAATATTGCATATAAGTCTTAGAATCCAGAAGTTTAAGTAGGCCTGGGCAAAATAACCGGAACCGAAGAACCGAACCAAAAGAACCGAAAAATAACCGAACCGGAACCGAACCATAGTTGAAAAATAATCGAATGGTTCCAATTTTTGAGAACCGAAAAAACTGGAACTGAACCGGAACCGAACCAGAACCAGAACCGAACGGGTAACCGAAATAACCGAAAATATCTAAAAGTTCCCGAAAATATCCAAAATAATCGAAAATGTATCCAAAAATACCCGAAAATAACCGAAAATATCCAAAAGTACAAGAAAATACATTAATACCTTAATGGTTACTTAATTCAAACGGAACCGAACCCGAACCAAACTGAAACCAAACCGAAACCAAACCAAAATACTTTAGGAACCGAATGGTTCCAATTTTTTGGAAACCAAAAGAACCGAGAACCGAAAGAACATAACCGAAACCGAACGGGTAACCTAACGCCCAGGCCTAAGTTTACGTCTAGAGTCTAGTTTAGGAGCATATTGCATTTGCATATCATTTTCTTTGCATTTATAGGTGCAACTTAAAGATGGATTCATAGAGGCTCTAGAGGTGAATCTAAGGTGGAAATGGAGCTAAAAACTAAGTACAAAATGAGCTAAATACTATGGAAGAAATTGAGATCAAATAGAGCATCCAAGAGGAGGAAGAAGAGACAAAGAGCTGCCAAGGAGCCTTATTGTCGACCCAGAGGTCGACAGTGGGAAACATTGGGTCGACAGTAACCTCCCTTGGCAGCTTTGGTGCCCAAGGTGAGCTATTGTCGACCCAAGGGTTGATGGTTGCATGCATTGGGGCGACGACAACCTCCCTTGACGTGAAGAAACCCTTTTTAGAGCACCCACACTACTTCTTTTAGTATAAATAGCCTCCGAGTGAACCAAGAACATATTTATGCTTATCTTTGTTGAACTTTTCTTAACTTTACTTTCATTTGGAGATCTAATAAATTGCAATAACTTCTTGATACTTTTGAGTGGTTTGGATCTTTTCTTCTTCATCTCTTTCTCTGGAACTATATGTCTAAGACCATGGGAGCTCAAAGACCAAACTCTTGTCTTTGGATTTCCATGACTCTTAGTGAGTAGATCCTTCTTGGTTCTTGAGATATATTAGGCTAGAGATAGGTCTAGGTTTGTGATGGATGAATAGGCTAGATTATGGAATAGGTTCCTACTAGATCTATTTTAGTTCTTTAAAGTTTATTGCTTGCACATTGATGCCTCAAAAGTGTTCGATAAAATGATTGAGAGAACTAGATCTATGTTTTTCGCTTTGAGCTATGAGATTAGTTTTTCCAATGGGACATCAAGGTGTTAAATGGCTAGAAGGGCTTGAGGAACACTAT
>OVAN01009417.1:0-16954 GCA_900406275.1 Anastatica hierochuntica | reverse complement strand
AAAGGATTGACAAAAATAATAATTAAAACTATTAATTAATACAAAACCAATTAAATGTTAGAAAACTGTCATGTCATAATTTTTAGGTTGAAACTCATTCTGGTAATGACACGTATCTTAGTAACTTCCTAATTAATGTATAGGAGNCTTAGTAACTTCCTAATTAATGTATAGGAGATGAATATATTAGTCTACCATTGTGGTTGAGTTAATAAGTTTTCTTTTTGAAAAAGCATAGAGTTTAATTGTCTTTTTGAATAATCTAAAGTTTTTCGTTTTGATGACATTTTTCAATACACATTTTTGGATGAGAGAAAAACTATTGTATTTTGGTGGTTAAGTTAATAAATTAATTCTTTTAAAATGTAAACTCTAAGAAATTAATTCTTTTAAAATGTAAAAAATTATTCTTGTAGAAGATTTTCTTTTTGATGAGATTGGTTAGGTTAAAAAATATTAAAAAATTTTGATCAATGAATTCTAACAGTTTAATGTTAAAACTCTAAGAAGTTGACATATAAACATAATTCAATTAAATCATTTCTCAATTAACATATAAAGGATTTTAAATTCCATAACTTGAGTTTTTTCTATACATAAATTTGAGCTTGAGAATTTTAATAATAATATTTACGAAGCAAGTATAAAATTTAAAATAATTTCAACTTTGAAAGTTAAGAAATTAATTAAAATTCAATCATTTATTTATTAAAAAGTCCAGAAAAAGTGATGAAATAAATTTCTCAAAAATAATGGCCGAAAAGTGATGGAAAAAATCCACACAAAAATGATGGTCAGATTATATATTTTTTAATTGAAAATATTAGAAAGTAGTAACCAATAAAATTATAACAATTAAATATAAAGTTTTAAGTTGACAAGTACGCAATAATAACTTAAACTACTTCTCAATTAATATTTAGGGGATGAAGTTTTAGGAATAACTAGAAAAATCCCGTGCATTCGCACGATTTAAACTTTATGCAGTACTTTATAAAATATTACAATATATTAAGAATTTTGAAAATCCATATAAATATCAAAAAGTCCAATATTATTAGGAGAGATTACATGACCGATTCACAAAACCTTTTTATATTATATGTCAATTTTTGTCATTTTATTAATGAACTAAAAAAAGTTACGGAGAGTTCCTAACAATAATATAATTTACTATCTAAGATTTTTTATTTTGCAAGTATCTATTTTTGAGTTAATTTCATTTTTACGTGTGCGACGAAATACTTTAAAAAAATACTATTAGGAGAGATTACATGATCAATTCGCCACAAACCTTTATATATTATATGTCAATCTTTGTCATTTTATTAATGAACTGAAAAAATTATGGATAGTTCCTAACAATAATATATTTTACTGTCTAAAAATTTTTTATTTTGCAAGTACCTATTTTGAGTTAATTTCATTTTTACGTGTGCGACGAAGAATATAGCGCCACAACCTAAAACATTTGTGAATAAATTTGAAAACGTTTGTCAGGTACACAAAGTATTACCTAAAACGTTTGCAAGACACACGAAATATAACACAAAATTCTTTTAATAAAAGATAAATAGATTTTGAATATAAAATAAAGTGTTGAATATTAAAGCATGTAACAAAACTTGAATCAGCTAATGATGATTCGTTTTCTTCGTCTAAAATTTTATGTCTCGTCAAAAGTAGAATAACAAAGTAACACAATTGATCAAAACATAACATAAAGAAAAAACACATTTATAAATCTAAAAAAAGATAAAACCGGATGAAAAAATTATTTTTCTTGTCAAAAACGGTCGTGCAACCAAGCTAGACCATCGATAAAAATATACAATTGAAATATATCGTTCCATAGAATGATCGTTGTAATATATTGCATGATCCAAGTGGCTTCGTAATATTCCAACTTAAATATACAAATATCAAGCTCTTATCCAACCTTCTTATTTATATTTAGAATATTTAATTTAATAATGTGATGTTTAATAATAAATATTTATAATAAATAATCCTACTATATATTAAAAGAGAAGTAATTTAAGTTGCTTTTGTCCACGTGTCAATCATAGGTGCGTTTTAGAATTAAACGTTATAATTTGATTGGTTGATGAGTTTTCATTTTTTCTGTTTTTTCTAATTTTTTCGATCCAAAATAAGGTCATTAATACCGTTGGAGAAAATAATGGGAGATTATACAGTTTAACAAGTTTAGGTAACCTAATTTAGTGCTTTGTATGCATTTTTGTGAATAAGGTAATATTAAACTACAATTTATGTGGACTATAATTTCGGTCTATAAATTATGGAAACAATAATGTCGAATAATTTAATTATGCAAATAGTAAACATAAAAGTGGAATGTAATTAAAATTAGATCAATACATGTTGAAATCATAATTATAGAATTATTAAATCATGGAATTATAAAATTTCAATTAGTTTGTACGAGAATTTCATTCTACATATATGGAAACCTGCATGTCCGTGAATTTAAAATATTACAAAATTAAAGAAACTAACATTCAATTTTTCTTGACTAACAAGCTTATTGAAATGTATAAATAAGGTGTGTTCATTCAAGAAAAAAACATAATATCAGTTTTCTTTTATTAAAAAACACCTACCTTCAATGGTTCAGGTTAATGTTCATGAAGTCATTATACCTCCAAACGATTTCACGATTAATGTGAGGATTCTAAACGTTTGGAAACAACTTTACGCATATGGTGTCAATCTTGAATCAGTCTTTGCCGATGAATATGTAAGTCTTTATAATATTTTTATCTTTAATATTCAAGTTAACTATTTTGTTTATATTTTATTTATTATGGATTAACAATATATCGATTGTATAATATGGATGAATGTGTTGGAAACAACCGTACGCATCATTTGTTTATCTCAAACATCGTTTTATTACATCGTTTGTTTGTTTTTATTAACAATATATTAACGTTTTTTATAATATTTTTACATCTAATACTCAAGTTACGCTATTTCATAATTCCATTAATATGTTTATGCAAAGGCACATGTTCATTATTCATTAATATTATGTAGGGTAATAAAATCCATGTGTCCGTCAAAAATGAGCTTGTGAACATCTTTAAAGAAAGATTGACAACTGGAGGAGTTTGGAAAAGAATAACAAATTTTAATGTTTTGCCAATGGATTCTTATCATCAAACCACAAAACACCCTATCATATTTGGAATATCTCGATATCTGATAATAATTTTTTTGATTACGTTGATTTCACCAAAATCAAATATGTGGATTTTGACACCAAGTATCTGGTTGGTAAATATTATGTATTTCATTTATTATTCAAAATTTACGTTATGATTCTTTAGTATACTAGTATTTCTTGTTTAATATTTTCATATGTAATTGGTCAAATTTTGAACGTCGACACTTTGAAAGTTTAAAGTCCATGGGCTCTAAGATTGATCATAAAAGATATTACTTTTCAATTGCGAGACATAGAGTAAGTTTTATAAAAAAAAACACATGTTTATTATTTATAATTATTTATAATCATTGTCATCTCCTATTCATTTTAAATATTTTTCTTTAAAATAGCGATGAAGTAGTAGATTGTATAATGTGGGGTCAACATGCTGATCAATTTTGTGACCTGATGATGAACAACATCGACTCTCTCGAAATATTAGTTTTGAGGTTTGCAACCGTTAGAGACTAGAGAGATTGTATTTTTAATCATAATACTTTTGCATTTTATATTTATGTTTTCTACAATCTTTTAACCACTAATATCATCACCAATCCATAGATAAGTGTACAATCTCAAACAGTAATTGTGGTGGCTTTCAGATATTGTTGAATCCCGATATGCCTGAAGTTCATGATTTCAAGGAAAGGTGTGTAATAAATTTTTTAAAGAGAATTAACATTTATAATTTTATAATGTAGTTATCTCTTATAATATTTATTATAATTTCAGGTTTCGTAGCAAGAGATTGATGCTGTAGAGAACCATAATCCACTGAATAACAAGTTTCAATACGATTTATTATTTGCTTTAAAAAAAAGTTTATTACTTGAATTTTAAATATATTATTCTACGCTGGCTTTTTTCTTATTATTAATTTTATGATATTAGATCTTTTAATCATCATATTATAACATGAAAATTACATATCGGTTATGTTTTTTAAAATAAGATAAATGGCTTTAGTCGAGCTTATTTATATGGAGACATTCAAATGCATTCATGTTTTTTTGCCTTCTGTATGGGCTAATAAATGGGCTTACGATTAGCTAATGTCCATGAATATATATTATCATCTTTATATAAGTTAGATTTGTCAATAACAAGAAACAATCTTCATCTTTTCTCCATCTCTTTCTCTTCATGAAACTATGGTTTAAGATCGCCGATTTTTAAGCATCAAAAATATTCTTTTTTATACCACTATAATCGTGAAAGTTGTGTTTAACATGTATGTCTTTTTTTATTTTGCATAGAAGTGACATATTTGTATAATAATCTTTGTTTTCTTTTTGTTTTTTTGTTTTGTAATGTCGGATTCAAATTCATATTCTGTCAACCAAGATATTTCAGGAAGAAAAGTCGCAAATGGTAAATCATTCTTAAGATATTAATTTACATTCAAATACATGTTCTTATGAAATTAATTATAATATCATCTCTTCGTATTCAATCACCTTAGCTTATCTTTCAAAACTTTATTAAAAAAAGTTTGTAAATCTTTAAGTTAATAATATGAATCTGGTTTTTTTTACAGAAAAGTCCGATCCGAATTCAATCTCTGTGACTCAATATACTTCTTCAAAAATATCACAAATGGTACGTTTATTAACGATTATGATAAATACACATGCATGTTCTTCTCGGATTTTTTTTGTAATTATAAAAATATTACGAAAGAAAACCATGTTTTATCTTTGTTCAATATATTACATTCTAATTCTTAGCAAATGTTTACAGTTATTTTGAAAACAAAATATAGTTTTTTATTTGTTCATTTTATTGTTTCAATTTTTAAATTTTTACAACAAAAGTCTACTACATAATAAAAGTTGTGTTGAAATGAAACATGACTAGATATTAATCGGCAGCTTTATTCCGTTTTGTTTGTTGCTTCAAGAAATTTTTTTGGAATGCGATTTTAAAAAAAAAAACAATGACAAACTTACATAATTTTCAAAAATGCCTACTTCCATAACATTTTGTGGATTATGTGTGTTTTTAAATTAATTTTAACTTCATTATTTTGTAGATCTTTTGGATGATGCCAATTCTCAAATCCATTCGCAAAACAATCAAAACCCGGTAGGAATGGTTCCGGGTGAAGAGAAGAAGTTTCGGGCAAAGAATATTACTCCTAAAAAAACAAAATATTTATTTGATCCGAAGCTTATGGATATACTTGAAGAAGAAGAAGTTGAAACCGGTGACGAAGACGAAGATGATGATCGCGAAAAGAGTGATAAAGTGGATAAGGACACCGATTCGGATGAGTCGGACTCGGATAAACAGACTTGGCCGAAATTTGGTAGTGATACAACCGAATATTCAACTTAAGAGGAGAAATGATACGACACTGAGGACAGTGTCGATTATCCGCCGCCGAGAAAACTCTGATGTCGTGTATCTTCATTGGATGATGATGACGATGATTATTGAATGTAACCATATATGTTATGAATGTCTGAAGTAGTTTGTATGATAAATTTCATATGGAATGAACTTTGTTGAATATTATATATTATTTATTTGTTGCGTTTTTTGTGTAAAATCGGATGCTACTACCTATGTAAGTTTGTCAAAACTATCAATCGTATCAATGTTTAATATATGTGGAGTAAAACCCGATTAATATTTTGATCTTAATTATAATTAAGAAAACAAATTGACATTTATCAAAACCAACTTATAACTAATTGAGAGTCCTAAGAATGTTTATATAACTAATATATTAGTGATTTTTCGTTTATGTACTTATATGGTAAAAATAGTCAAAGGAACTCATATAGAAAATACTAAATAGGAGTTGCAAAGAAAAAAATACAAAGAAGTTGCAAAGTCTCTTTAATTATCATTCAAGAATACAAAAACTACAAAAACTAATCTGTCGATTAGTTTTAATAATTACCTTACAGTGACTAAGAAAAAGAATTAAATATTTAACATGTATTATTACAAGAACAAATGAAATAAATGAAAAACTATGATTGTATTAAAAATCATAATAAATATAAAATATATTTTTTCTAATTTTATGCAATATCAAATGTACAATTAGCATTTAACAAAGTAAGAAAACAAATATTTTTAGCACTCCATTTTCGTGGAAAAAACTTATATGGTCATAGTTTATATAGTTACCATGTAATCTTTCAATGACAAAGGAAATAAATGATAAAGAATGAATGTAATAAAACAATAATAACTATTAAATATTTTTTACCAATTTTATGCAATATCACACATACACTTAGGTTTTAAAAAAGTCATCAAGAAAGTATATATAACACCCCATTTTCGGCAGTTCTCCATTGATCATTTTTTTTAGAGACTAAGTTATAAAACTATGTCAACAATAACTAAGGTTTTTGATCTCTCTCCTTACTAAAAAATTTCATTATTTACGTCAAAGTTATTCATTGTTGGCATTAAAAAACTTTTGAAGGAGAATCATTTGAAGCAATTCTAATTGATGAAAAGGTTACTCGCTCTTCATTATCATTTTTAGTCATATTAATATATGTTATATAATTTAATATTATGATTTTTTAACATCAAGGGTGATAAAATACAAGCAGGTCCGGTCTGAAGAATACTTGGACTGGAAGCAAAAAAAAAGTTTTGGACCGATATTATGGGATAAAAATTTTAATGTTTCAAAGGAGAGTCGAACCTGGCAACATGTATACCAACTCTAGTAGTAATGACCGCCTAATCTAAAGAAGACTTTGGTAGAATGAAGGCCGATTTTTTACTTATTATAATTCGGCCGGAAGCCAATGCTTCCCCTGCTTGCTATCAGGGTCGGCACTGAATACAAGCCTCCATCAACCACTTTATTTTCAACATCCATGCATCTATAATGGATATCACACCACGATGGAAGCGTATTGCCAACTTCGAAGTGATCCAATCCAATGGACATTACCGAGCAACTAAACAGGCTTACAAAATTGTTTTTAAACATAATACTTACATGTCTGAAATTTCTATTTTTTTGAATAACCTTTACTTCGACTTTATGGAGTTTGAGGATATTCGGCATTCTGCATATGATACTGGTTACTTGGTTGGTAAGTTAACATATCACACATCTTAAAGGTTTCTTTTTTCGTGTATATTAAATTTATGATCCCATTTAAATTGTAGATGTTATTGGCCAAGTTACAAATTTGTATCCTATCGAAGCTTCAAAGTCATTCTTACCCGGATTTTAATTGTGTTTAAAAAGAAGCTTATCAAGAGTAAAATAGAAGAATATGCCAACACAAACACAACTTCAAAAATAGATATAGTGTTTTAAAAAAACATATAAAGAGAGGCTTATCATTTTAGTGTTGGTTCAATAAAAACTCACTTGAGCCCTGTTGCGATGTTCAAATTGAGCAGAAGAATCAAGCACGAGAGATAAATGGTCCATCTGATTAGAGAAGCTCTGGGTTGAACTAAGTGCCTTGCAGCCTTAACTTCTGACTCCCACCGCATCACTACTTGCTCCGATGATCAAGTTGCACTCATTACTCTCAAACTTCTCAAAGCCATTAACAAATCCTTGCTACCTAATAAAATCTCTACTCATCACTTCCTTATATTTCAATGCTATTCATAAAATTAATTAATTGGTGACAAAAAAGTCATAAAATTAATTTGGCATAAACTCCTTCTTGTCTTCGTTAAATTTCAATACTGGTCATAAATTTTTTGTGATGTGTTTTTTTTTGTTTCGCGATGTCTTTGATTTCAACAGGCAACAAAAACGTGGATCCTTTTTGTGTTTGACATTTTCTTAATTAATCCATAATCTTACCCGGAGTTTACAAGACTAAACACTGAAATGATAAGCCTCTCTTTATAATATTTTTTAAACACTATATCTATTTTTGAAGTTGTGTTTTTAAACAGTTACAAATTTAGAACACCGCGTAAGTTACTTATTCGTTAGTAAAAAATAATTTCGATTTGTCACTGCAACCGGAAAACAAAACAAATGTTCGTACATTTCTTTTTCATCTTGAAATTTTATGTATATTGGTTTAATTTTCATGTCATCCTCATTAGCTACTCAATTCATAAATAAATTATATTTATGATTTCGCTTATGACTAACAATTGTCTTTAAATTTTGTTAGTAATATTTACGTAGATTGTATCTTGTGTGGTGAACATGCTGAAGATTTTTGGATCAAATTTGCAAACAACAATAACTACTTAAAAATAGTAGTTCTAAGAAATTGCAAGAGTATCGTATTCAGAAGGTATATATGTGTTGTTCGTTTTCCGTCTATTTTAAACATATTTTTCAACATACGTCTATTGTAATTTTAAATTTGAATTAGTAGGCAGGCATTGCTTTAAATCGGATATTTGTAAAGTTTTTCAGATTATGTTGAATCCAAATATACCAGAAGTTGATGATTTCAAAATAAGTTTTTTCCATAATATATTATATTATAAATTAATTACGTAACACTAGAACATTGCGGGCATTCATAAGTAAAACATTTTGTTTTTATTATTTCAGTCTTGAAAATAACAGACAATGTAGAAGATGCATGGAAAACAAAATATTAAAACAGCTTCGTTGAGACCGAACAATTGAAGAGATTGATTAGCTTACCATATTATTTTTCATATTCATAACTTTTATTTATCAGCATGAATATTTTTTCAACAAATAATTAAAGATGCATATGATGTCCTACGATTTCATAAGAAATTTTGGCCCAATTACTTTGAGATAGACGGTTTATTAACAATACAGTATTGAAACATATGACATTTACTATGTACTTATAGTTGTTGTAAACGAATAAGGTGTTTTTAAGTCAAATAACTCAATCATCAAAATAAAATGTTAAAGTCGAAAATATAAAAATTTACATATACAATTTAAATGACGGAAGTGTATGAAATTACACGTTGGATGAACAATTATATCAATAATTGAACCAAAAAATATTGGGAACCAAAAAATATATATATAAAAAACTGATTTTCAGTTGTTCGTCTCGACGTTTTGCATAATATATGAAGCGCAATTTATATAAAATATGTCTCTTCTGCAAAAGCATTACTTGTTTGACAAATAGCAAAGTTGACAAGTAATTGTAGTATCTATCTTACTAATTTATATGGAGATTAAAGATTAATATTGTATATTTTTAGTTAATTTCTGTAAAGATGTTCTTATAACCATTACGGCACACCGTGTCATAAACTTGGCTTTTTTAAAAACATGTGCTTTCCCACATTGTTACAATATTTAAATAAATATAATTGTTATTCTTCTATAAATTTTGAAGCTATTTACTATATTTTCTATAACTGAATCATAATTATGGTTAACTTTCATTATATTTAGCCAATCTTATATAAAATATATCCATATAAGGTAAATATTAACAAACTGTATCGAATATTCTGTAAACAAATTTTGATTATATAGTGAAAATATTTGCTTTAATGCAATTGGATCGAACATAAATTAATGGAGAAAATATTTAATAAACACAATATATTGTAACCATAAATAACACTAAAATATTTTATTTGGCGAAATTTATTTGAGTGAATATATTTTAAATTCTACCAAATCTTATATATTATACATAAACGGATATTTGTTTTCCATTCAAGTAAATATTAAGAAATTTTATATTATTATAATCAAATATTTATTGTCTCCCTTCCATCTTAATACTGAAAATCACATGTATTACGAATTTTAAACAAAAAAATCTACGGTAAATAAGGTATTTTTCTAAGTTCGTACAATATATGTTGATGTATCAATTAATATTAATCTAATACAATAAGATGGAAAACACACCGTATTATATATATGAGGTAGACCTAATCATAGTTTGATCAGTCCTTTTTATCCTACTCATTCAAGAAAACAAAACACATTTTTCCCGAAAAAATGGCAATGGTTACTCAAAGAAATGCTCAAATTAATCTTAAGCAAGCCTTAAAACCATGTAAAGATATATGGCGTATTAAAGTTAAAATCATTCGTATGTGGAAGAATTTCAATAAAGAGTCTGGAAATACAATCGAGATGGTTTTGGTTGGTATAGAGGTGATTACCATTTCCCATTTCAATTACATAGCATCTATAACATTATTTTTTATGGTATTCGTTAATTATTTTATGTTCATCGTTTTATAATATTGTAAGACTTATTTCCAACTAAAACAAGTCTCATACAGTTTTTTTGAAGCACTATCAAACCTTTAAATATTTTTATATGACGTACTATAAGTACTTTTATAACCTATGCATGTTTTTTCCTTATTATAACGAGCAATACCGATATCGATATTTTTTATCTAATATATAATTAGTTATGATGTTTATAGTTAGTTCTTTTTGAATTAATATGTGTATTTTATTATTATACAGGGTACACGAATTCATGTTTCGGTCGAATCAAAGTTGATGAAACAGTTTGAGAATCATCTCTCTGAAGGTGCTACGAAGATCATTCAGTTTTTAAAACTTAGTCCGGTAAACTCTGACTACCGTACAAGCACACACCGGTACAAAATTGGATTCTATCCAACTACCCTACTTGAAGCTTCTACTGATTTCCCTATCGTAGTTCCTGAAAAATATTTGGTTGATTACAATGATATTGTGTCTGAAAAGTTAGATAAAATATATTTGGTTATTTTAAGGTACCTATAGATCTGTAAGGTATCTTTTCAAGTATATTAAAAAAGGTCCCGATTATGTTTCAGCAGCCATGGACAAAGAAGATGAAGACGGCGTCGTTAATGAAATTAAAAGATACTTTGACTGCAGGTATGATTACTTTAAAAAGCGATTTTTATAAAATAAACTACGTTTTACAATTTGTAATGACATTATTTCGATCGAAATTATCTATAGATATATTTGTGCACCCGAGTCTACTTGGCGAATTCTCAGGTTTGCTACCCATTACCGTAGTACAGCTGTTGAGAAACTTGGATTTCATCTACCAGATCAACAAATGGTGTTTTACGATGAAGACGAACCCATTGAGAATGTATTCAAAAAGAAGACAATAAACCAGTCAATGTTTCTGGCATGGTTTGAAGCATGTAAGAAATATTCAGAGGCCAAAGAATTGACATATGCTGAGTTTCCAACAAGATTTTTTTGGAAATCAGGTACAAGAGAATGGAGCCCACGTAAAAGAGGATTCGTGATAGGAAGGATAGCGCATGTCCACGCATCATGCAATGAACTCTACTATCTAAGAGTTTCGCTTAATTGAGCAAGAGGACAAACTTTGTTTGAGGATAAAAGAACAGTTGATGGTGTACTTTACCCTACGTTTAGAGATGCTTGCTATGCTTTGGGATTGATGGATGATGACAAAGAGTACATAGAAGGTATCAAAGAAGCCAGTTTTTTCTGTTCAGGTCGCTATACACGAAAGTATTTTGCGCATATGTTAATGTGCGATTGCTTATCTGAACCTCATGTTGTGTGGGAAGCTACTAGAGAATATCTTACGGAAGATATCATTTACTATAAGTGGAGAGAAACATGACGACCTTGTAAGAAATCTTATATAATACTCATGATATAAATTTAAAAATAATCTATATAAAAATGTATTATAGTTTTTGTTTGAACATGTAGAAATGAACCTGATTGTGGAAAAAATTACAGACATTGCTCTGGTTGAAATTGAAAATATTTTGCTCAGCAACGGTCGTACACTTGACAAATGGGACAAAATGCCAAAGCCGGATGATTTTGGAAGCTACAATGGGAATCGTCTTATTGATGATGAGCTCAATTATGACCAGGTAGAACAGTCAAACGAAAATAAAAGACTTCTTCAGACAATTACTTCTGAGCAACGAGGAGTTTACGACCAGATAATGGATGCAGCTTTGAATGATAGAGGTGGCGTGTTTTTTCTTTATGGTTTTGGAGGTACCGGAAAAACATTCATATACAGAGCACTATCAACGGTCATCCGATCTAGAGGTATGATTGTCCTCAATACTGCATCCATTGGAATTGTGGTATTGTTACTAGAAGGAGGTAGAAACGCACATTCGAGGTTTGGTATTTCGATTGATGCTGACGAATTTACTATCTGCAAAAATATGAGTCCAGGATCAAATCGTGCAGAACTGGTTAAAGCGGCAAAATTAATTGTATAGGATGAACCGTCTATGATGAGCGGGTATTGCTTCGAGACGTTAGATTGAAGCATGTGCGATATAATGAGGTCAAACGAGGACAAACCTTTTAGTGGTATGGTTGTCGTGTTTGGCGATGATTTCAGACAAATATTACCGGTTATTTCTGAAGTAGGTAGAGCAGAAACCATGTTGGCGGCTTCAAATTCGTCATATCTCTGAGAGTATTGCAAGGTTTTGAAGTTAACGAAGAAAATGAAATTGCTTGCAGGTGTTAGTGATGAGACAGCAAAAGAGCTACAATCCTTCTCAAAATGGATTCTAGATATTAGTGATGGAAAAATAAATCTCTCAAATGATGGACAAGTTGAGATCGAAATCCGTGAGGATTAGCTTATAAAAGAGTGCGGAGAATATCATATACAAACCATGGCAAAAGAAGTGTATGGAGATTAATTTCGAATGTCAACAAACAGAGATTTATATAGACAAGAGACATTCTGAGTCCTACAAATGACGAGGTAGATAAAATAAATGACTACATGCTTTCACAATTGCCAGGTAAATTTTTTTGTTCTTTTTAAAAATATTATAATACATCACGTGTTAAGTAATTCGGATTCCACTACTATACACATGTATATTAATTATATTATTTACATATGATGATTTGAGATGAAGAAAAAGTTTATCTTAACTCTGACAACATTACACCATCGGATGTTGGGGACGATGATTTTGTGATATATTCTACTGAGTTTTAAATAGTATAAAACTCGTTGGACTACCTAGACATTGCTTGAATCTCAAGGTAGGTGCTCATATCATGTATCTATGTAACATTGATACTAAAGGTGGTTTATGCAATTATACTAGGCTAATCGTTACTCAGCTAGCTCGACATGTGATAGAATGTAAAATAATAACAGGAAATGACGTGGAATGAGATAAAGTTTTAATCCCAAGGACGTGTGTCACTCCACCTGAAAAAAGTTTCCCTTCAAAATGCGCAGAAGACAGTTTCCTGTGTCTTTAGCTTTTGCGATGACCATCAATAAAAGTCAAGGAAAAACATTGCAAAATGTGGGTTTGTTTTTGCCCAGACCAGTGTTCTCTCACAGCCAGTTATATGTTGCACTTTCAAGAGTTAAATCGAGATCTAGATTGAAAATCTTGATAACCAGCAAAGAAGGAAAGCCTCAGACAACAACAACGAATGTAGTCTACAAACAAATATTTCAGAATATTTCCTAATCCATGTTAAGTGTTATTATTACATTATTTGTGTTAAATAATTGTTTCTACATTTATAAAACCTACATCAAGTAATTTAAGATTTTTAATAACTTGTTCTTTTTTAATGCAGGTTTTTATCGTATTGTTTTTTTTACTGCAGGTTTTTAACGTGTTGTTTTTCGGTAACATTTTAATTTCGCGTGTACTGATGTTATCGTATTTTCTCGTTTTAGGAGTAGACTTTAGAAGCTTTTTCGTATGTTTAAGCGTTGCATCTAGAGTCTTTAGAACTAGATTTTACTCATTTGAGTGTTTCGAGTCTAGAGTCTTTAGGATTTGCATTTTCTTCTCTTCTTACCCTTTTCAGGTTACTTTGAATCAACAACGAGAGAACGAATGCGAACGGACCAAGCTTCGAGCCAAGAAACGAAGAAGCGCCATTTCCAGTGTTGTACCGAGCAAGGTACCGACCTATGCACTCTTTTCGTAGGTCAGTACGCGTATACCGACCCACGAATCCCGAGCTACGCAGGTCAGTATCGGTCACAGATCATCCGGAGCTCTCATACCGACCTACGCGTCCATTGTGCAGGTTGGTATACCCATACCGATGTGCGCATACCGAGCCACGCCCCTGTCTCGCGCAGAACGGTACACACATACCGAGCCACGCATACTGAGCTGCACAGGTCAGTACATGCCACATAATGTTTCGTCTTCTCATACCGATCTCTACGTACTGACCTGCGCATGTCTTGCATAGGTCGATATTGCCTCTGAAAGAGCAAAAATTCCTGAACCGAACCGAATTTTTCCGGTTTAGCTAGAACTTGTTTCTATTTAGTATAAAAAGACCATTTCTCTTTGTAATGATCTAAGTTTGGATTTGCAAAAACTTGTCTTTGATCTTGTATTTTCCATTTGATGATTGTCTCTAAATACTTGATCTAAGTAAAAGTTTGCATCTTTCTTTCTTCTTTCTTCTTAATCATGATTTTTATCTTGTTTATCTTTGTGATTACTTGTTTGATCATCATGATTAGTGAGTAGATCATATTCGTGATTTATGGGTTGAGTAGAATAGATTAGATCTAGGTGTTTATTAAGTTGCTAAGGGTTTAATACTTTTAGATTCACATGATTAAGGAGTATTTATTGCTACATTTGAAGTGATCAATCAAATTCTAGATCATAGGAATTTCACACCCGGAAGGTGTTTGATGAAATTCCCAAGAGAACCTTATGATTGCTATTCAATCTTAGCCTATGGGAATAGTTGTCTAAGTTGTTTAGTGGATGTTTAGGCTTGTGTTTAATGACTAATGAGTCTTAAATTGCCATCGGAAGATTGGTTCAATTTTAGATCATTAGATGGATTAATTCCATGGGAATGGTAATTGATTATTGTCTTGTCCTTGAATGGTTTGCTTAATGTTTAGCTTTTGCATCTTGATTACACCTAGACTATCCAATCATATTGCTTAGCCCATGAATTGCATTTCTCATTCTTGAAATTTATCTTTCTTATTTCCTTGTCTCTTATTGCTTTTACACTTTTTTATGTTTTGTTTATGCATTTGAATTCTAAAACCAATCCATTTTATCGATTTAGCTTAATCATTACTTTCATTAGACTAAGTGTGTAGTTAAGTAGCTCCTTGTGGTCCGATATCCAAAGACTACAACTTCTAGCCTTACTCTTGAGGCTTAGAAGTTTGAGACTTAGTTCAAACTTGACAAATCTCTTATCAAGTTTTGGCGCCGTTGCCGGGGAGCAACATTAATTACCATTTAGTTATAGATAGTTGGTTAAGACTAGATCATTTGTTTTATTTTTAAGATTACTAAAGTTTGCTTTTGTGTTTGCCATTGTCTATTAGGTGCATGAACCTAAGGAGCCGAGGAAAATACCAAAGCAAGACGAGAAAGCCAAAGACTTGAGAATCTTGAGCATTTGGATATGGATAATCCTTGGAATGTTGATGAAAACAATGAAGGTCAAGGTATTGGAGGTCATCCTCATGAGTACAATAGACCCCAACCCAATGCACCACGGATTGGTGCCTATGATGAGCCCCATGTGATAAGGATTATGATCGGTATTCACCCACCCGCGGTAATACCCAACAACTTCAAAATCAAGCATAGTCTCATAAGTATGATTCAAAATAGCAAGTTCTATGGGAAACCAATGGAGAACCCTCTTGATCATCTAGATGAGTTTGAAAGACTTGTTCGGACTATAAAGATCAATGGTGTGAGCCAAGAAGCTATAAAGATGATTCTTTTCCCTTTCTCTCTTGGAGACTTAGCCGCGCAATGGGAAAAGAGCATCTCTTCGGATCAAGTGCCTACTTGGGCTCAAGTTGAAAGGGAGTTCATGAACAAGTTCTTTCCTAAGAAAAAGACCGCAAAGATTCGGATGATATAACAAGCTTCAAACAAGGATATGATGAATCATTCTATGAAACTTGGGAGCGTTTGCAATTATATATCCGCTCTTCCCCTCATCATGGTGTAGTTAAGGACGCTTTACTTGGTATCTTTCATAGAGGTTGTTTGGAACGATATAGGAATTCTCTTGACATGGCAAGCAAAGGAAGCTTTGCCAACTTGAGTGTGGACGAAGGAGAAGAGCTCATTGAGAACTTGGCTCAAAGTGACCAAAGTTATGGTCGCGACAAGGATGGGAGCTCTCGAGAGGAATCGAGACTCAAAGAGCTCAATGATAAAATAGACATGCTTACACGGGTGAACCAAAGGATTGTTAATGTTATGGATAATGTATAGAGTAGTAAAGGGTATGGCAATGAGGAGTATCAAGAAGATCAAGAGGATTTATGCTATATTCAAGGAGGATACTACCCTCGCTCTTACAATCCGGCTTTCAAACCATGGAATAATAACCTCTCTTACCGGAACCCAAACGTGGACAATCCCCAACACCAAAACTATCCAACACCAAAGGACCAATACCAAGGCCAAAGACAAAGAAATTTCCCTCCCAAAGGTCCGTTCAAACTTCTAACGTATCCACCAAACCCATCCCCTCATCAACGTCAAGAGGATGAGACTAAGATGCTTCTAAAGCAAATTTTGGAAGGGCAAGGACGAGTGAATGTGAAGATTGATGATGGGTAGAGTGATTTGAACGCTAAATTTTAACATCTCTCGGCACATGTCAAGACATTGGACAACCAAATAGCCCAAGTAGCCTCTTCTTCAAGGAGTTATGGCAAAGGCATTCTACCGGGTAAGCCCGAGGCTAATCCAAAGGAGTATTGTAACGCCATTACTCTACGAAGTGGAAAGGAACTACCACCAAGAGAAGCTAGTTTG
>OVAN01009416.1:2113-16960 GCA_900406275.1 Anastatica hierochuntica | reverse complement strand
TTGATATGAAATCCACGGAAAGCACGAATCCTTGCGATTCTTGTCATGATGGTTTTACGGAAACTCCAATCGAGACGCAACGNAACTCCAATCGAGACGCAACGAGAGATGATCACGTGACGATTCGAAGGAAATGACGATCGGAAGGGACGTGGTTCAGTCAACGGACTACGGTTGAACGTTATCCACGTCTCAGCGCAAACTGGCGCCAAGGACGTAGCTAGGTCCTGGCGCCAAGACAGACACTCTATCTTGGCGCCAAGACCATGCTCGGATCTCGGTGCCAATTGGCGCCCAGACGGGCCTCCGGTCTTGGTTCAATCGACGTCTAGATCGGCTTCTAGTTTTGTCATCAATTGGTTCCAAGACTCGTTCGTAGGTCCTGCGTCAATCGGCGTTTTAGACATTTCTTCGAAGCGACGCGGTTTTCTAACGCTTTTGGTGGTTTCGTATCGCTTCGGAGGACGTATCGTGTGGCCTTGTGAGAGTTATCTGAGGGCCATCGATGCTAACCTTGGCACTTGGATGCTTTAGCTGCTTGTGGACGGACAGACTTTATTCGGAAATTGGTCATGATCGACTATCTTCGAAGCTTTGAAGCTAGGTCGGGAAGAGACAGCCTGAACGATGAGAATCTCGGATCTTTCAGATGTTCTTACGACCCTGTGTCCGAAAGGAAAAGTCCTGCTTCCGTAATCCTTTTCAGGCATCGATTTCGTCGGGATACTTTTTGACCCCAACATGTATGTTCCAACAAAAAAAAAACTCTAAATTACGTAACTTAACACAAAATTTACCCAATTTCCCCCTAATTTTTTTGTGTGTTTTATAGATTATCGGCAAATTGGTAAATTCTCTTCCATTAGGATATTATTTTCTTTTTTTTGCCATTAATTTTTTTTTCTTTTGCCATTCTAAAAACCTAAATAATACTTCCTTTTTTTACATCCCAAATTCACTCAAAAATAATTTAGCTAAGTATAGCACAAAACATTGGCTAAGAGAAAAAAAAAATTAGTATTTTTTCTTCTCTGGTGATGATCAGGTTTCATGATTGGTATATATCTACATACCAATCGTAAAGCTTTTCTTCTGAACCAACACTTAATAGTTAATAAGCTACGAAAACCAGATTAATAGAAAAATAATTTCATAATACAAAATGAAATATGGACATACTTTAGTTTATTCAAAGCTTATCATCCAAAATTTTAAATATATGCGGGCAAGCATATATTACATAGTTCCACATATCTTACCCAAGTAACCCAAGAGTCTGCTCGCTCTTCAAATGATATGGTAGGTTCTTTCAATAGCAAATACCACTTATAACCAAAACAAATAAAATCCAGTTAACAATTTGAGAATTTTTATAACGTGGAAATAGTTTGTTACACACAAAAGACTAGAAGCAAAAAAAAAGGATTTAAAAAATAGTATGGGGAAAAAAAGAAGAGAATGAAAATAAAATTAGGATCAAAAAGGCTTCAAGCGAAGATGCTGAGTGCGCCGGTCTTAGTAGTAGCATCTATACCATTTTCACCATTCCTGATCATTCCGGTTAGCCACGTCCTACACAACCGTAAACAACCCAAACCGAAATCTGTATTATAGTTGCTACATAAACAAAAACGAAATATATGCTTGAGAGAGAGAGAAACTTACTTTCTCATATTGTCGCCTCCAATATCCATCTTGATATTTAGCCGCTTCGTTGCTCTGATGAAATCACTGACATTCCAAACACAGCCAATTTGAATAAAAGAATATCGAAAAACTAACCGTGAAGCATTCTTTTTCCCGAGAGATAGATACCTGAAAGGTTCGTCTCCAATGCGTTTGATAATACCATTTGCCTCCCGGTACACAATATGGGTCAACAAATCAGACCTTTCTTCTATACAAAACATCTCAGCTAATTTCCGGTACAAGTCTTGGTAGGAGCCAATAACGGAGAGATCGAGTGTGCGTCCAACATCCTCAGATTCCATGAAAACTTTACAATGACCCGTCTCAAGTCCCTGCAAACCATAGTTCCATGTTAACCCGCAAGCCGCAGAACCTTTTCCCTCTGGCGCATCAACCACCTCTTTTCCCAACGACAGTTTCGGATTCATAACTTGCTGTTCTGTCAAAATAGGTTGTCCGAACAGCAAAAACTGATGAGTCTTAACAGAATCGGACTTCTTCTTCTTGTCGTGAACCAAAGCAGGAATACCCATGGTTAAGGAGCATGAGATACTCTCTGTATCATTCAACAGCTGCCGGGAGATGATATTGTCATAGTGATGCCTGGGGCTGACAGTGGAGGGAAACATGGGGGAAGCTTGTAATTTGTTAACGGAGTAACTAGTAAGATTGAGATCAGACAACACAGACGGAGATGGTGAACCGAAGAGTTGTTGAGCTTGCCTGGCTCCCTGTATCCCCGCAGGAGCGTTGTTGTTAGGGGAGAACATTGGGAATTTTGAACTATCGAAAGGGAAATCAAAAGGCTGAGGAATTCTCAGCTTCTTCCTCGGGGAGAAAGGAGAGAGATGAATTGCAGGCATGTTGGATACCAATTCGACTAACCACGGGCTTACCCGTTTCACGTTTTGCAGCAAATCTGGTTCGTCCCAGGCTACCTATAAACCAAAGCTATAAAGGGGTTAGATTAAAATGGTGTGAGGATTTATGATACTTAAATCATACCTGGAGGAGACGCCATGGGGAATTAGGCCAACGTATTGGATCTGCAACTTGAACGGCAGAGACAGTGCCCATGAACCAGCTTATTCTAGATGAATCCTCTGTTTCAAACGCCATTTTAAAACGCATCCCACTGCACCATCTTATCCTCATGGCTGATCTCACATCACCTGCTTTCACGCAGAACTCCGGTGTGCTCGCTCTTGGGTAGTATACCACCTCGAACGCTTGTCCACACGCCGCACGCCCCACTGCTTCCGACACTGCCCCAGCCCCCGCATTTCCTTCGTTGAAGCTGCGTTTCATCGTCATCATTTTCGATGATGTCGTTTCCTCGTCGCGGAGGAAACCAGAGAATCCGCCGGGGTAATTATCGCTGTCGGATCCCAGGCCGTTACATCCAAGACCCCCGCGTTTGGCACGGCGGATTCCCACGCAGAGGTCGCCGGTTTCGGAGCGGAGAAAGACGATCGAGTCTCCGGCGATTAGCTTTTTCTGGTTGACGAAAGTGCTCCAGCCGGTGGTGAGGAGGTGACGACGAGGGGTTCCTCTATAGATGTGCCGGAATTTCCATGTCTCGCCGTGGATGTCTTTGGCAATAACGGTCTGGACCGGAGGCTCCGCCGTATAGTCAAGCCGTGGGAAAATGGTCTCGGCACAGTAACGCGGAACAGAGAATCCCCCGCCGTTGTTAGCGTCAGACTGCGTCAACGTTTTAGCAAAAGATGCAGGTTTTTCGCTGCCGTCAGGTGGAGTCAGACCCAAAACGGCATCGTCCTCCAGATCCAGGTCGTTACCGTGAAGTGGCAGAAGCGTAATTTTGGCGTAGACCTCGTCGGTTTCAGCATCGGCGAGGAACTTCACAGCGGCGACGCGACAGAGTATGAGTGGTGGAACGCGCGGCGCGTGGAGATCAGGAGGAGCGTGGGCGTGTTCAGCGTGGCCTTGAGCGAAGTAAAAGACCGTTGAATTCACTGAAGGTATTTGAACCATTGATCCGGCACAAGCATGCCATAGTTGGGAATCCAAGCTTGTCTCTTGCTCCATTTCTTTCTTTCTTTAGAAGAAAACAGAGAGAGAGAAAGAGAGATTTTGATATCAGAATTCTCAAATCTGAAAATGAAAGAAGACGAAGAAATGAAGATCAGTCGTTCTTTCTCCCTTTTTGGTTAAGTTTCAAAGACAATGAACAGCAAGTTCTTCTCTTGCACACGAATTCAAAGAAAAAACCAGAAGAGAAGAAGCAAACACAAGGAGAGAGAGGGAAATCAAAAACCGTTCAAGGAAGTTGAAGAGAGAGAGAGAGATTTGTGGTTAGTGTTAAATTTGCAGAGGAAAACGTTTTAAAAGTTTTTTTTTTTTGTTTCACTTCAAAAGATGTATCATACTGAAGGGAGAAAAAGCTTTTAATGGACGATCAGAGTAGGGATGGGCACGGATCGGGTATCTTTGATTTTTGGTGTATTCGCTACCCGATCCGATTCTTACGGGTAATAGATTTTTACTACCCGTACCCAATTCGCAAAAGAATGGGTACCCGGAAAAACGGATACCCTCTAAAAATATGAATATCCGATTTGTTACCCGATCCGACTTGTTACCCGGAAAAAATGTATCCGAAAGAACGAAAACCCTTTAAAATTCAAATATTATATTTTGTTTCATATTTTAACATTTAAATACTTATATAATCATATTTTTTTCTTAAATATTCAACCAAGTACAAAATTATCCTAACAAAAAAATTAGAAATTTTCTAAATTACAAAGTTTTATTTAAATATTACATATATTAAAATTATGATTCAAGTCTTATATATAATAAATATTATTGTTTCTTCTAAAGTAATATCTTATTATATAAAGCTGAACACGTTCGACGTGAACGCGACACGTAAGCAAATTGTAACTCACCGAATTTCGACATATGTCAATGTTTAATTTAGATAGTGACATGTGTCAATGTAGAAATAGAAATTAATATAAACTTTCCTATTATTAGTTATTTACTTCTTAAAAGATATAATTTAACAAAAAAAGGAAAATTAGCTTATTAAAAAATTAAGTAAAAGGAAATTGTATAATCTTAAAAAAAAAGTTATAAAATACACATAAATTATGTAATGTATAATACTGAAAAATTATAACCTAATACATGATTTTCATAATAGTTTTTATATAATATAGAAAGTTGACTTTAAGTTTTAATTTTTGTACATCTTAATTTTTACATTCGAATCATTATAAAAGAATCATCAAACATGTAAGAATAATTAAGGCTCGAAATATAAGTTTTAAAAAATGGTTGATGTTTACTCAAATTTTTTTTACGTAATATGAAATATATAATTTATTTAAGGACACTATCTTCATTTAAAAATATTGTTATTTATAACTTTTCAGTAATCTAAGACAATATAAGAATTTTTTATTTGTGGTAAATATACAATAAATAAAAAACTAAACATAGATTTTAATTTATAATTTATTTACACGAGCCAGCGGATGATTCAAAGAGGATTTGATCTAACGTACAAACTATAATTAAGCATGTTATTAATTTTATACACTCAATATTTTATTTTTACTCACGTATCACACGAGTACTTCTCTAGTTTTATATATGATTATACATAATTATTATGGTAGACAATTATATAATATATAAATAATTAAGTAACGTGTATTAACGGGTCGGGTACGAAGACGGGTAGTTAAAAAATAAATGATACCCGATACCCGACCCTTTCCCGCGGGTAATAGAAATATTATACCCTTTACCCGATCCGAAAGCTGCGGGTACCATTTTTTCCGAGTCGGATACGAGACGGGTCGCGGGTCGAAGACGGGTAACGAGTATTAGTGCCCAGCCCTATCAGAGGATCGGCGGAAGAGTCTAATCAGGTACGGACATCAATAGATCATAAACACACTTGTTTTCTTCTTCTCTACTAATACTAACAGCATCTCCATTGGTGAGAACACATTTTTGTGTTCTCATCTAATATAATATTATTATTTACAATTTAGTTTTATTATTTAATTAAATTTATCTTATTAAAAGAGAATAAATAAACTTTTTCATGATTTTTTAAATTGAACATGTTTTAAAAATTTTAATAAATGTATCTAATAAATTAAAATAACTCTGATTACTCTTTTACATATTCCAACAAACATAATAGTATATTCCAATATTTCTTTTTGTATAATGGCGACAAGGGTGACTAGGAAGGCAATTTCATCTCCCTTGTGTCTCAATCTTTTTCAAATCTTTCTTATCTTTAATCTTCTATCGTTCCTCTTACAATCTAAGACCGTGATTCAGCGAAATTTTCGCAGTGTGTTAAGTGTATTAGTGGTTCGGTTACATGACGGTTTCTCCGACACCACTCCGATCTCCGTAGTGGGGAAGTTAACCCACGACGATGACTTCCTTTTCCTCAACCGTTTGCTGCTTGTCTATAAAATCCAGAAGTGGGAAGAATCGAGATCCATATTGGTTGTGTTTCTCACTTATTCTCTCACCTTAAATCTGTCAAAGCAAACAAACGACATGGCTGATTACGCTAGAGCCCTTCAAGATCTAAATCTGGGCATTGATGACGCCCCGAAACCGATGCCGTCGAAAGCGTGTGAAGCGGCGCGACGGGTCAATCAACTTTCTCTGATGGATAGAGGATTGAACCCCCACAGGCAAAACCTTCGTGGACTGATTGCGACGCTTCCGCAGATCTAAGGAATCCCTGGGTTGGTGGCGGGGAGGAGAGTGGATCGTAATAGTTTCCAATTTGTCTTCCAGTCTGAGGATTTGATGCAATCAATCCTTAACCGCGGACCATGGACGTTCAATGAACGAATGGTGGTTCTCAACGCTGGACTCCAACGACGAATATCTCTGTCCTCAACTTTCTTTCATTCTGGGTTCAAATCCGTGACATTCCCCTGCAATATCTCTCGGCAGACATGATAAATAGAGTGGCTAGTAGGTTGGGAGTGGTGGAGTCTGTCGATGACAACCCTGATGCGGCAGCGGCTATGGAGTATGTCAGAGTCAAGATAAGGCTGAATGTAACCCAGCCTCTGAAATTTAGGAAATTCTTTCTATTCGATGGTGTTCATTTGTTAGCGTATTAATTGAAGACCAAACTCTCTGCTTGCAACTTTATATAGGGAACGCTACCATCGTCATACACCATACATGGAGGCAATGAGTAGTCGTGGGGCTTCTTATGGCTGGAAATCTCTTCAACATGGGAAAGAGCTACTGAAACGAGGAATGCGGATCATTATTGGAAATGGAGAGCATACGAATGTTTGGAGTCATAATTGGTTGAGTACTGCTATCCCAAGACAACCCATCAATGCGTATCATTCTCCTGAGCTGCGTGTCTCCTCTCTAATCAATAGGTGTACGCGAACATGGAATGTGACCATGCTGGACAATTTTTTACTCGTGACGACAAAGATACTATCTTGTCAATTAAGTTACCGATTGTAGAAGATCAAGACACTTGGGACTAGCCATATGAGAGGACTGGACAGAACACAGCCAAAAGTGGCTACTGGTTTGGATCGCATTGTTGTCCGTTGGAGGAACTGATCCAGCCACCACACGGGTCCATCCAAATTAAAAAACGAGTGTGGAAACTAAATGTTGCACCAAAAATCCATCATTTTCTGTGGAGAATACTCTCGCGAGCTCTACCCACCGCGGTTGGTCTCATTTCAAGGCAGTTACATGTTGATCCCCTGTGTTCTAGATGTGGTTTTGAAGATGAAACCATAGCTCATATCTTATTTGAATGTCCGTATGTGGTTACTATTTGGAGATCTTCAGTAGTGGTTCATCTCCAAAACAGAGCATCTACCATTGAAGAATATATGGTCCGCCTTCTCAATGTTGCAGAGCATAAGAATATCGAACCAGGTCTTCGATACATGCCATTGTGGTTAATCTAGAAAATCTGGAAAACAAGGAATGATTTTATCTTTAAGGGCATTATGGAACAACCAGATGTTATAGTACGAAGAGCTATGGATGCATTGGTGGAATGGGTCTCTGTTAATAAGGAAAAGAATGGGAGTTTAGCAATTGAAAGATCGTCGAAATGAGAACCACCGGTAGAAGGTTGGATTAAATGCAATGTTGATAGCACATATGTCAGTGGCTCTAATATATCGGGACTAGGCTGGATTCTATGTGACCATGAAGGATCGTTTTTACAAGTAGGTCATGCAAAATTATCACAAGTCTCCTTGTCTTTACAAGCAGAGGCACAAGGATTACTATATGCATTACAAATGATGTGGGCAAAGGGAAAAAGATGTGTATGGTTCGAATCGGATAACATGATCTTAGTCAAGACCATCAATGAAAGTGCAAACCATGTAGATCTCGTTTATCTTCTCAAGGATATAAGACATTGGATGACTAAACTACCAGAGTGTTCCTTTGCATTTACAAACCGGGAGCGGAATGAGGCGACAGACCGATTAGCTAAGAGATCAATGAACATGAATTGTCTAAGTAAAACTTATAATGTTCCTCCTTCATCGCTAATTGATTCCTTGTATAAACCTTTTATGGTATAATAAAGCTTTCGGTTAAAAAAAAATCATTGTTTTTCAACAAATTTATATATAGTTTGTTTTTAAATTTAAAATAAATCCATAATTTTTTTAAAATAATTACATTACAATATTATTATTTTCTATATAAATTTTGTTACAAAATTCAAAAAAATGATAGAGTGATAAAATTTAGAAAAACCTATAAAAGTTTATAAAAATAATTTATATAAACTATAAAAATTTAAGTTTAGTCATCTGATGTTTTTTTAAATACTCCAACGGGTTTTGTTTTCCGGTATTTCGAGTATCGAATATTATCCGAACTGGAGCCGTACGAGTATCCAAAGAAACCTGAAAATTCAAATCTCAAATCTAAATCTGAACCGAAATTTGATATAAATGAAAAATTCAAAAATTTTGAACATGAACTCGAATCCAAAACTCTAAATAATCAAAAATTCTAAATCCGATATTCGAAAAATTTAAACATGATTATTAATATATAAAACTATAAAAAAAAACCAGTGCGATTGCGCGGGTGAAAATCTAGTTTTAATTTTAATTTAAAAATTCAAAGTGTTCTTAAGTGTTCTCAAATAAGAACATCTTCTAATCAACTTTACTTAAAATATTATTTTTTTTACTTTTTAATTTTTTAACGGTAAGAACATCTAATAAGAACACCCCAATGCGAATGCTCTAATGATGTTTCTTAAAAAAGAAATGTCAAAAAACAAAACACGAACCATACAAACCCAAGATATTTTTATCTCAACATACAAACTTTAAAATTTTTGTGATTATTATATGGAAAATCGTATAAAAAATATTGACTCCTACTAGTATTTTAAACCTTTATAATACAAAAACATAATAAACAATACAATTTTGTCGCATTTAACTTTAAAGATATCTCCGACATGTACGCTATAATTTTTTTAATAGAAAAGTAAATCCCGCTAACAAATATTATTAAAATAAATAAATAAGAAAATGAATAAAAATTTTCAAAAATGAATAAAATTTTATAAAAAATTCAAAAATTTTCAAATAAAATCAAAGTATTAAATTATAATTTTAAAAACTAATTTAAAATATTATAATTCAAAACATGTAAAAAGTTCAAAAATTTGCTTAAATTGTGGAAAACTATTTTAGAAATATATTAAAATATATAATTAACTAATAAAATAAAACGAAAAAATTAATAAATATTTAGTAGATATGACTTAGAAAATAATTTTAAATACTAAAGATAATTTGAAAAGTTATTTAAAATATTATAAATTAAAAATTAATAAAATTCCAATAAAATAAAAAATAATAATAATTTTGAAAACTAATGGAAAATTCTATATTCAAAAATATCCTAAATTTAAAAAATAAATAAAATAAATTAATTTTAAAATTAAGGAAATGATTATAAATATTAGAAATTAAGAAAAAGTTTGTAATAATCTATAAAAAAAAATTTAAAAATTGATAAAATCTATCTATGATTAGGAGATTTTTTGTAGTTCTTTAGAAAAAAGTTGGGAAGAGTAAGAGATTTAAAGTTCAGAATTGATTTCATTATTGATTTATTGAAAAAACATACAATTGCAAAGTAAGAACAATTGCATACCAAAAGTCTTAGTTAAAATTTCGGCTTTCTAGGTATAGGTTGTGTGATCTTCAGGTAATAATCTTGTATCACCCCTAGGATTTATAACAATCATTATATGATGTTTCTAAACCGATGCTTCCATATCTTTTAAGAAATATTAGGATAGTTATCAATTTTATTTCGTCTCATCAATAAGGGATATTGATAGACTGAATCTAGGATACTTGATCTTATCTGATAAGTTAGAATCTCATTAATAGATTCAACCTCGACCATGATTTTGACAATTGTCTCATTTCGTGACGTTGGCTCGAATCATGGTTCCTGCATATCTCATGGCTCAATCTGGGTTCAATTTGCTCAATCTAAGTCCAAGCAATCCTTTGCTAATTCTTTCTTAATTTTACGTTAAGTTAGACAAATATACAACATATCCACTTCATATTTGTTTATTTTGATAGTAATTGATAATAAACGTGACATATCTAAATGTGCGTATAAAAAACTCTTATGTATTTTTATAATTATTTGCTAAACTATTTAAAAATTTCTTTAATTTTTAAGTCAATATCTAATAAATATTTTAATATTTTATTAGTTTTATATTTTTAGTTAATGTATAGTATTTTAATATATTTTTAAAAATTATTTTCCCATAATTTAATCTAATTTTTGAACTTTCATACGTACTTTGAATTTATAATATTTTTTAATTTTATAAAATTATAATTTAACACCTTAAATTATTGTTTTGTTTTTTGATTTTTTTTGATTTTTTTGAATTATTAACTATTTTTGAATTTTTATTCATTTTCTTACTTATTTATTATTTATTTTTATTAATATTTTAATAATATTTGTTAACAGAGTTTACTTTTCCGTTAAAACAAAAAACGGCGTACTCGCAGGAGACATTTTCAAGGTTAAATGTGAAAAATGTCATCTTGATGGTTTTATGTCATCTTTTTACTATGAAGGTTTAAATAGGCTTGGTCAAAACTAAATTGTAACCGTATTTCTGTCCGTAACCATTACGTTTCCAAACTGTAACCGAAACGTACGGGTATGAAATGGTTACAACCTTAACCGTAAAAATATATAAGTTATGGTTAAAAAACAATTTTAACCGTAATTGTTAGTTAATCGTAACCGTATTTAAACCGTTAACCATGAGATTCAACTGTAAAATGATAATTAAAAAGAACTATATATACATACTTTACGTGGATTGTATTAATAACAATATACAAAAGCCTAATGCATCGACAAAAATTGATCGATATCGTTATTTTTATAGTTCATAGTTCGGTTATCACTTTCATTAGCATTAGAATATGCATCATATATTTATTCATCTTATAAAAGACAACCAAATTTCATATTTATTTATTTAAAAAAGCCAAAAAAATAAAAAATAAAAAAGCCAAAACCATACCAACAAATCTTAATAAGAACTTCAATATTTTTGAGTGTAGAAAAGTAAAATAAAAATGTCTTCTTTGGATTGGAAAATAACTAATTATTATTATTATTTGGTTAGCTAATCAGTCAGTCACTTGCGGAGAATCACGATCGATCGATCACTATTTTGATCGATCAATCGTCTGTTTAGTTCCAGATCTGAAATTTTCTTTTTGTCTGAATTATTTCCTTTTGAGCCCAAAATGAAGAGAGAACCTTTTGTTATAAACCTAGGACGGAAATTAGGTTTCTATTTTTTTTTTTGGAGTTCTAAGATCTTTTGGAGACCTTTGAAACCTTAGAGAGCAGATCTACTTCTATACTTCGATTCATAGAAGAATTCTGAACTCTATTCTTTTGTTTTCCATTCAATACATTCTGTTTTCATCCAATTCATCTTGTGTTGATTTGATTTCCATGTGTGAGTAGCTTTCTAGTTGGGTTTAGGGTTTCTCAACATAGGGAT
The DNA here is from genome assembly GCA_900406275.1 of Anastatica hierochuntica. Classification (NCBI taxonomy): domain Eukaryota; kingdom Viridiplantae; phylum Streptophyta; class Magnoliopsida; order Brassicales; family Brassicaceae; genus Anastatica; species Anastatica hierochuntica. Next base: position 5,163 of record OVAN01009416.1, on the reverse strand, counting down.
TTCATGATTCAGTGATTGTTAGGTTGTTAGGTCGAGGAATTATCAATGGATCTCTGTTTATCTTTGTTCTTAATGCTTAAATTGGCTTGATTACCTACTTTATGAATTCATGGATTTTAACGCATCGAAAGTGTTTGGTTAAATGCCTGAGAGAAAGATAAATGAGAAAATTTTCTTAGACCAATATAAATTGATGTGCAAGCAATTTGTGAACAAATCAATCATGTTTAGAATGCATGTTTAGGATTCAAAACTCAATGAAAGTTAGTGTTTAGGATCCTTAAACTTAGATAGTTAGCGCTATGGAAGTAGGTTGATTATAATCTTGCGAATTGAGTTCAAGATGGCTCTTAATTGTTTCTCTGACAATAAAACTTGTAATCTTGATGAAATGATTTCCCTGATAATACCCTGTGCCCAACGTTTTTCTCTGATTGATTTACAACTCACTCGTTTCTTTGCTTTCTGATTACTTGATTTCGGATTCTGCGTCTTTACAGAATTTTCTTTTTCGTTCTTAGCCCGTGTGTGATTCATAGTTTTTTTGTGTGATCTTTGGTCTCTATGGATTCGATCCCGAACCACTACAACGTGCTTAACTGTACGCTTGCAGTGATTTCTTGGGTGAAAACCTGAGTTATCAAATTTTATGGCGTCGTTGCCGAGGGCCAATATGTTGTCTTAGAGCTTTGGATCATTGCATGTGTAAGGCATTTACTCTACTTTGTTTAATCTCTTCTTTTTCTTTTTTTGTGCTTTCAGGTGCATGAACATACCTTACACTAGGAGCTAGGGAAAAGCAAATCTTCTTGAGTTTGAGCAGGAACTTGGACGTCTAGAGAGGCAAAAGAAGAAGGAGAAGTCACTTGAGGGTAATCTGGATTTTGAGTTTGAAGACACTATGGGTGACAACCTTGAGAACGTACAGATCCAGAACAATCATTTTTTCCTTTGAGCTCTTTTAGGAATAACCCTACCTGCTGGAGGTGGTAATAATGCTGGTGTTCAACAAATCAACCAACAAAATGTTGCAGCTGCGGGGCAACACGGCATGAATCAACCTCAGCAGAGGATGAATTTGACGCAATATGATACTGATGAGGCTTTCTATGCGAATCAGGCTGGGATTTGTCCGCCTCCTATTGAAAGGAGAGACTTTGAGATCAAGACTAGTCTCATCAATTTGGTGCAACATAATCAGTTTCATGGGTTACCATCTGAGAACCCAATGCACCACTTAAAGAAGTTTGAAGCAATCTGCAACACCATCCAACATAATGGAGTACCTGCTGAGGCTTTAAAGTGCAGGTTATTCATATTCTCGCTCAATGACAAGGCTACGAGATGGTACAACGATTTGGGACCCAACTCCTTGACTACTTGGGAAGAGATAAAGGCAGCTTTCATGGGTAACTTCTTCACGAAGTCTAGGTCTATGTCTCTCAGAAACAAGATTGCTGGATTTCAGCAATTGGGCATAGAAAGCTTCCATGCGGCTTGGGATAGATTCAAGGAGTGTGATGTGTCAGTATTTTAGTAGGTTTTTACTACGGTTTTTACACGAGATATAAGGTTTTTAGTATGTATTCTGATTGTTATGGCGCAGATTTGTGTTCTTTGTTATTTTTACAGGATTCGAGCTTGAATGTGCGAAAAGAATGCATTTTGGATAGATTTCAAGCGTCGAAGGAAGTGTTCGTGAAAAGCTGGAAAATACCCAGGAATTTGGACACAGATCGACCGATCCTTCTCTGGATCGATCGATCCCTGTCCCGATCTGCGGACCGATTTTACGAAGAACCAGACCAAACTTATTTCAAACCGGATTAAAACAAAAATACCTAAGCTCGTGTTTTCCTTGTGAGAATGCAATTTTAGAGAGTTTTAGAGAGCTTTAGAGAGATTTGTAACCTAGGGAGAAGAAGTCTTTTAGTTCTTCAATCGAGAAGTCTTCAGAACCCTATTTACTCTTGTTTTGCTTAATACAATCATGTCTCTGTTGAAATTGATATGTGTTTTTGCTATTTCCATGAGTAAGTAGTCTGTTCGTAGGGTTTAGGGATTCTCACATAGGGATTCATGAGTTGTTGATATAGAATCCCATGATTAGGCATCTAATCTAATGGATCTTAATCTTTGATTGTTCGTAATGCATGAAACTGAATTGATCACTTAGTTTCCAAACTTAGGTAATTTAACTGCTGGAAGGTGAATGTTTAAATGCCTTAAAGGATCTTAGATGAGCAATTCTTCTTAAGCCAATGGAAGTTGATGCTTAAGTAAATTGTGAACTTATCGAATCTGTTAGTAATGCATGATTAGAAATCGAGGGTCAACGAAAGTTAGTCTCGAGATTTCTAATACATAGTGAGCTGTGAGTACGGAAGTAGATCAATTCCACATTAGAATTTGAGTTCAAGACGGTTCTTAATCTTTTCCATAGTCTATAATTTGAATCAACCATGAATTGTTTCCCTGAGAATATCCGATGCTCAACACTTTTTTGATTGTCTTACAACCTCGTCGTTTGCTGCTTGCTTTTCTTTGCTTTCTTATTCTCAACATTTGCATCATATCTAAAGACATCTTTTTAGCCTTAGCCCGCTGTTTGATTCTACATTCTTCGTGCTACCTTTGGTCTCTGTGGATTCGACCCCGAACCACTACAATGTACATCTGTGCGCTTGCAGTGTTAGCTCGGGCGACAACCTGAGCTATCAAGTTTTCTGGCGCCATTTCCGGAGACCAATAGGGAGTCTTAGAACTTAGGATCATTGCGTTCCTAAGGAATTTGATGTACATACAATTTCATGCATATTTTAGTGTGTTTTAGCTTAGTTTTCATTCATATTTAGGTTGTAAGTAGGCATATTAGCTTTAGAATGCATCATTTAGAGTCTTGAGTCTAGCTTAGGTTCATATTGCATTTTGCATCCATCTTTCTTGCATTTGTAGGTGCTCTTTTGGATAGACTTTGGGAGGCTCTAATGGTGGATTCAAAGTGAGATTGGAGCTTAAAAATCATTGAGACAAGAGGCTAGAAGCATAGG
>OVAN01009415.1:0-16962 GCA_900406275.1 Anastatica hierochuntica | reverse complement strand
ACCTAAATATGAATGAAAACTAAGCTAAAAAACACTAAAATATGCATGAAACTGTATGTACATCAGAACCAACAAGTTCAAATTTTCCCAAATATAAAAATTCAAATACTGGAGACACCCACTTTCCCTTTTCTCTACCCACGTTCCCAAAGAAACCGTGGTGTGAGTTCTCTCGTTCCTCTTCAAAATCACCGTTCTATAAACCTCAAACTTCAATTTCTTTCTCCTTCACTCTTCTCTCCCTGTTTTTCTGGCAATTGTTGTTCTTAATTTTCCTCTCAAAGATAATGGCAAACCTCCGTCGTGGCCTTCAAGATTTTAATCTAGGAATTGATGATGAGTCATATCCTCTGCCTCCTGTGGTTGTTCGTCACGCAGCAGAAGATAACAAATTCATCTTGGTTGGGCGTCCTGTCATGCTGCACCGACAAAACATCAGAACCATCATCGGTCATATGCCGCGGATTTGGGGTCTTCATGTAATAGCCCATGGATGCATCGTGGCTGGGAGAAGATTTCAGTTCGTGTTTCCCTCAGAAGACCTCATGCTCTCTGTTCTTCGCTGCGGCCCATAGGCGTTTGCCGATCGGATGCTCATCCTCAAGCATTGGTCTCCGTTGATGAACCCACTCATGATAAACTTCATCAGAATTTGGATTCAAATACAAAGGATACCGTATCAGTTTATGAATCGTGAAGTTATCGCTTACATTGGACGCGTTCTTGGTCCCTTGATGAATGTGGATTACGATCCGGCAAATGCTGCTCGTGTAGAATTTTTTCCGGTTCAGATAAATTGGGACATTAATCTCCCTCTATGTTTTTAGAGAAACTTCCAATTTGTTCAGGGAGTAAACACACTCTTAAACTTTCATTATGAGCGAATATGTGGGTTTTGTGACATTTGTGGCAGAATCAATCATGATTCGGGTCGATGTTTGCTTCAAAATGGTGGCGACGGCTCAGATCTTAGCGATGGAGATGACGATATTAATCCACCACCAGCACCGCATCAAGCTAATCTAGTGGTGGTGATACGTGAGATACATCCTGATGACATGAATGAGGCTGCTCCGAAACAGGATGGATGATGCTTCGGTGAATGGTACCGCTAATCTTTCTGAGAAGTTTAATGTTTTACAGCCTGTGAATGCAACAGTAGTTCCTGCTAATGTTCCTGTAAATGATGAGGATCAAGATGATGATCCTGAAGTTAAAGAAGATCCTAAAGAAGGCAGCGACTCTGATGGCGAACCTGTGGAGACTCCAGACCTGGTAGCAGACTCTAACGTGGTCCCTGGTAATGTTGTTGTGACTGAAGCGGCTCTAGATGCTGGACCTGAAGGAGCAGAAGACCCTGATGCAACCAATTAATGTCGGTAACTCTTTAACTATGTCTCCTGTGAGACAAATGGATGAGGATATGCATTTATATGCAAACTATTCTGAAACAGATGGTGATGAGCAAAGGGCAAAGCTGAAACGTAAATTCGTGGAGAGTATCATACAGGCTGAGTGAAGGAAAAGCATGTTTCCTCATCTGGTGCGAGCAGCAGTGGATCCAATGATGTGAATGGCGATGTGGTGGGCCAAAAGCCACCACCGGCTTCTTGAATACTACCGTTTGGAACTGTCAAGGAATGGGCATTGACTTGACAGTTCGACGCCTAAAGGAGATACGTAAGAAGTATCTTCCAAATATCATTTGCTTATTGGAGATCAAGCACCAAGATGATTATATTTGTGACGTTTGTTGTGATCTCGGTTATAATTCTGTATTCACTGTCCCACCTATCCGGTTAAGTAGTGGTATAGGTATATTTTTAAAAACTTATGTTTCTCTTTCAATTTGTTTCAGTAATGCAAACCTTGTAGATTGGTTTGTTCACTTCAATGAATTTTCTTTTTATTTGTATTATGTTTATGGATTTCCTGCGCCAAAAATGAGACATCTTAATTTAAGAACGATTGGAAAGAATTTCAACAACAAGACATGATCCATGGTTGATAACCGGTGACTTTAATGAAATTTTGTCAAATGATGAGAAAAAGGGAGGACCAAGACGACCGGAGAGTAGCTTCGCCACCTTCCGAGGAATGATCTCCGCATGTGATTTTTAAGACTTAAAAAGTGTGGGAAACAAGTTTACTTGGACTGGAAAATGTCGAAATCACACGATTTGGTGTTGTTTAGATAGGGTTGTGGAAAATTCCCAATGGCTTGCACATCATCCTTCGCCTTTAGTGGAGTTTCTTCCTTTTGAAGATTCTGATCATCGGCCTTTAGTGATTTTCACGTCAAAATACATCGGGACACGTCGCAGACGGTTTTGCCATCACCACAAGCTAGCAAACAATAATGATTTTAAAGCAGTTGTGATCAACAATTGGAGCTCTCGGTCTCTATCTCATCTTAATTTCCAAGTGAAGCTAAGCAACTCACGAAAATTCATTTCCAAGTGGCGACGAGAAAACACTTCAAATACAGCAGTTCATATTGGCATTTTAAAGAGGAATTTAGATCATGAGTTGAACCAGACATATAAGGATGAGGAACATTATTGGAAGGTTAAAAGCAGAAATACATGGTTGACTCAAGGAGATCGCAACACAAAGTTTTTCTTTGCTTCTGTAAAAGCGCGACTTGATAAAAATCATATTTTGGCGATAGAAGATGAACATGGAATGATCTTCCATGGGGATGATGATATAGGACATGCTGCATCCACCTATTTCTCGAGCCTATTCAGTTCTACTCAACATCAAGAATACCAAGAACTCAAGATAGATACTTTCTGCGACTTTCCGAAAAACATCACACCAGAGATGAATTCTGATCTCACCTGCTCTATCACTGAGAACGAGATTCATCAGACTGTGTTTCAAATTGGCCCAACAAGAGCACCGGGACCTGATGGTTTTACTGGAGCATACTTTCAACAATTTTGGGCAACAATAAAAGATGATCTAACAAATTTGTTTCATGAATTTTTCGATTAAGGAATCATGGCAGATCAAAACAACCATACAAATTTGTTTCTTCTACCCAAGATTTACATACCGAAGACAATGATAGACTTTCGACCCATCACTCTTTGTAGTGTTACGTACAAAGTAATCTCCAAAATTCTTGTTAATCGTCTCAAAGGTCATTTAGCGCGTATAATCTCCGAGAATCAAGCTGCTTTTATTCCCGGACAACAAGGTGTGGACAATATCATTGTTGCTCATGAGATCCTTCACTCGTTAAAATTAAGAAAAAGATGGGCGAAATCATACATGGCGGTAAAAATAGATATTTCGAAGGCATATGACCACGTTGAATGACATTTTCTGTGTTATACTATGCAACTATGGGTTTTGATTCAAAATGGATTGGTTGGATCATGCAATGTGTAGGATCTGTTACCTTCTCGGTCCTCATAAATAGGTTCCCTCACGGCTTTATCACCCCATCGCGTGGCATTCGGCTAGGTGACCCCCTCTCACCGTATCTTTTCATCTTATGTGCTAAGGTTCTTATACATCTTTTTAGAAAAGCGGCTACGAGAAAACAAATTAAAGGAATCAAAATCAGCAGCTCGGGTCCAACGGTACACAATCTTTTCTTTGCTTATGACGCATTATTCTTTTGTCATCCACACCCCCAATCAGCATGAACTATCCGACGTATTTTGGAGAGATATGAGAAACTCTCTGGTCAGGCGGTAAATCTTCATAAATCGGCGATTACTTTTGGCTCTCGAATTTGCGAAGAAGTCAAGACTAATTTTCAGAGAGTTTTGAATATCCATAATGATGGTGGACTTGGGAATTACTTAGGCTTACCAGAACAAGTGGGTCGTAAGAAAAAGGAAGTTTTGCGGTATATTGTTGAAAAATTTCAGAAGTGAACAGAGGGATGGCCGTACAAGTTTCTCTTAGAGGCCGGAAAGGAAATTCTTCTGAAGAAAATTGTCTTAGCTCTCCCGGTGTATACCATGAATGTTTTCAAACTTCCAATTGGTACTTGTGAAGAAATAGAAAGGATTATCGCCAGGTTTTGGTGGAGAAAAGGGGGCGGACAAAAATCAATGCATTGGTATGCTTGGAAACGAATGAGTATTCCCAAAAAGAAGGTGGGCTTGGATTTCGTGACATTGAACATTTCAACACAGCTCTACTTGCTAAACAAGTTTGGCGCATCTTACAAAATCCATTAAGTCTGTCCTCACAGGTTCTAAAAGGTCGGTATTTCTCAAATTCTACTATTCTTCATACCACATCTGGAACAAAACCATCTTTTCTCTGGAAATCTTTACTGGCGGGGCATGATCTTATCAATAAGGGATTATGTGTTGTTATTGGTAACGGTACTCAAACTAATGTATGGTTAGATCCCTGGATTCCTTTACATCCTCCACGCCCTCCACGGAAATTACATGGCCCTGTCTCGCCGATCACGCATGTAGTAGAATTGTTTGATGACTATGTTCGATGGTATGCTGATAAGTTACATGGTCATTTTGAGATTGAAGACGTTAATCTCATAGCTTCGATTAGCCTCAGTACGAGGAGAACCCAAGACCTAGTTGGGTGGCATTATAACCAAGATGGTCTTTACTCAGTTAAATCAGGATATTGACTTACATTTCATTTGGATAATGAACTAGAGAGACATATTCCACCGCCTGGTAATCCCATCACCAAAGCGGCAATTTGGAAGCTGCGCATCACACCAAAGCTTACATATTTTCTCTGGCGCTATCTATCTAATGCTTTACCAATTGGTTCATGCCTCTTATATCGTCGAATAGTGACTAGCAGTCAATGTCGTCGTTGTTGTCTTACCGAGGAAGATATGAATCATTTGTATTTTCTATGTCCCCAAGCCACAAGTGTTTGGAGGGCTTCGGGGATATCTATCCCTCAGCTCCTAGATCCCTTGATTGATTTTGATCAAAAGATAGGACTCATGCTTTCTCTATACAACAACAACGTTGTCCCAGGCTTTAAGAAACTCTTACCATTTTGGATTCTTTGGCGCTTGTGGAAAAGCCGAAATTTGCTTGTATTTCAACAAAAATAATGTGAATGGTATAAAGATCTTCAGCACGCCAACGACGATACATCCGAGTGTATCATGGATAAGGAAAATGCAAGTAACAAATCTTCCTCAACTTCTTTATGACTTTCTCAATGGAAACAACCTCCCATAGGTTTTGTCAAGTGTAACTATGATGGCTCCCATGACGTTGCGAGTTCATCTAAGGCAGGCTGGGTAATCCGAGATGCCGAGGGGAACTACATTTGTGCTGGAACTGTTAAAGAAAAGCAATGTCAAGACTCATTGGAACTGGAGATGCAAGCATTAATCATCGCAATGCAACAAGTTTGGATACGAGGTTATCACAGCTGCATTTTTGAAGGCGATAACATGAATGTAGTGAAGATAGTCAACAAAAAACAACTACACTTTGGGCTCTATAATCTATTCCAAGATGTTATGTTTTGGCGAGAACGTTTTCACGATGTCGACTTCTCTTGGGTATCAAGATACTCTAATAAAGCTGCTGATAAGATTTTGAAAAAGTCACTCCGACGAATATCATCAATATGTTATAATTTCATTCCGCATGACTTGGATGATATTTTGTATGAAGATAGAACAATTTCATAAGTAATATTAAGATGTTAGAAAAAAAAATTCAAATACTATTTGCTCCAAGAATACAACTTTTGATTCATGAATTTCTAAGTGTTTCCAACTTATGTCAACTCATGAAACCTTCATAATTAAGCTCTTCCTACCCAAGAATCCCAATAAACATCAAGAAACCTTCATGTTTCAAAAAAATTGAAAATTTCAAAGTAAGAGAGGGGTTTGGAAGTTTTTCATTCCTTTGTTCTTGATGTTTAAAGAAAATGGAATGTAGAAAGAAGCTTGAATGCACTTAGAAGAATCAAAACATAAGATTTTCAACACAATTTCTCTCTTGAAAGGTCAAAGTTTCCTCTTTGCTAGACAAAGCTTCAAAATTTTAATTTCATGTAGAAAGAGGAGAGAGAAAAGTGTTTTCCTTAAAGTAGTGACTAGAAGATGATAGTACAAAAGTTATTTAAAAGCAAGTCCCTAAATTTTTCAAAATTTTTAGATCTTTGGGGGGCTTTTTCAAAGTACCACAAATTTGAATTTTTTACTTGATGGGGAAAACTCATTCATTGAACTTGTAAAAATTTGGGATCAAAGGTTTGTAATTGGATCATAAAGTGTTAAGTTTTATCAAATCAAGCTTTTGCAAAATCACTCTTGAAAGATTTTTGAAATGGTGAAATGCAAATTCATAGCTTGAATTTAAGAGAACTTACCTTTACCCAAGGAGTGTTCTTAGTATGAAGTCATGGTGACTCATTGAACGTGTCTACACCTTACTCCCTCGTGGCTTTTGATCTTTGATTTGAATGGTTCTCCTTTGGCACCTAACCTTTGAGCAAAAGAATGACTTTGGAATAAGATTGTTCCAATACACATCATCATTATTGAATTTTAAAAGATTTGAAATTTAAAACTTAAAAGGAGTATATGCAAAGGATACTCTTGAGATTGTCTCTCAAGTGCGCTCGTTTAAGGTCTTTATATTGACCATTCTTCTTCTCTTTTAGTGAGGTAAGTGAAGGACCATCTCTTTGAAGTTTGGTCCTCTTGGTAATTTCCTCATTACCCATTCTTTGATCTTGTAGAAGTTCTCAACCCCTTTTCCCTTATAGACATTTGGATTGTAGCCACTCTTGAAGCTTGAAGATCCAAGTTTTTGTATCTCCTCTTCATTAGCTACCTCATTCTTGTGAGTTATAAGAATTTCTCTTTCTTTCCCTTGGCACATGGTGCCACAATATCTAATGTCTCTATAGAGGTCGAGAATAGGGTAGGATACTCCCATGTCAACATACTTTAAAGTCAACCTCTTGGCTTTGAAATGAATTATAGTACTCGTGGTAAACAAGAAGGAAGTCCCAAGTATGATTGGAATTTAGCTTGATTGGATTTGTTATCCATCACAACAAATTTGCTCACCACAAAGGTGTTTCCCTCCCTTAGCTTCACATCTTCCAATCTTCGCATTAGAACTTTCCTCGTAGCATCTCCCAAAAGTACAGAATTAGCTCCTTCTTTGATTTCACTTTCTAAACTAAGCTCCTTCACACGATCTAGGGAGATCACATTCAAGCTAGCACCGGTATCAGCTAATGCATCTTCAAATAGGGAGCCTTTTAGAGCACAAGGTATAAAAAATCTTCCTTCATATATCATTGCTCTTCTTCAAGAAATTCTCCCCTTCTATATAAATTTTGATAATATTAGCATGTATTACCTTTTCTAACCTCTCTATGGTAGTCAATTTCTTCTCAAGATTCTCTTTGGCTTTTGCATCGGTTTTTGCCTTATCATATCGTTCTTGTGAGATGTCTAAGTTACCATCCCGCTTCATCTTCCGATAGAGTACTCCCAAGGTTTCTTTCTTACAGCATCGAGGGTAAGGTTGGTGGTGCTTGGTAGACAAATAATCCAAGATAGAAAATTATTCTCCGTTTATATCCCTCTCACTAGGTGTGTCACTAGGAAGACTTGGTTCCTCGTCCTTCTTCTCAAATGTATCTTCCCTTGAGACATTACTTTCTTCTTTTTCCTTAAACCTTTCATTCTTTTTAGCTTCCTTAACTCTTTCCTTTATAGTAGCCTTATCATCAATCCAAGACTCTTTCTTCTTCTCTTCAATTTTGATATCTCCCTTAGCCAAAGGAGTGTCTTTCTTTTTAAACTCCTTTCTAATTGGAGTGCTTGTTTCAGTGACATCAAGGTCAAATTCGGCATGTCCTTCCTCGTGAAGTGGGTTTCCAACTAATTCAACATCAAGGGGGTTCAAAAAGAGATTCTCAAAATCATCAATAATTTTCTCTTCTTCAAGTATGAAGACAATGCCATCCCATGGTTGAGAAGTGTTGTTGATTTCTTCCAAGAAGGCATTGCAATAGTCCATACTCGATCCTCATTTTTCTTTAACAACCGCATTTCCTTTTTGGTCCGATTTCATTTTTATATTTTAGAGTCGACTACCTTCACATGTTAAGCAAGAGCTTCATTCTTGATTTTCATGTCTCAATACATAGCTTCTATCTTGGTATTCATTTCTCCAAACCTCTTGTTAAGCTCGGCCTTCGTCTCATTTTGGCATTCGACTAGCTTCTTAAGCATATCATGGTTCTCTTTTTCTTTGAAAGAACTTGCTATATGTTGGAGTTTTTGGTAAAAGCCTTGTTTTCGTTAGAATTGATATCCTTGTTGATTAAGCTTGAGTGGGTAGACTTGATCTTATGGATTCTTCACATTTGTGCTTCGGTAGGGGAAATTATTGTTGTATGGCTTCTATCCTTGGTTGAAGTGCTTATGGTAGTATCCTCCTTGGATGTAGCTCATTTCTTCTTGATTTTCTCCATCTTGTCCTCCTTCACATTCGGTTTTAACAAAATGAACACTTTTCTTTGTTTGGAGAATGGGCCTATCAACCTTGTCACTAAGCTCTTTGATCTTGTCATCCCTTGATCTCGAGCTTCTAATTGTTCTATTATAGTCATCTCCATCACAATGGTCGCTTTGGGTAAGATTCTCAATGAGTCTCTCTCCTTGCTCGACGGAGAGACTAGCAACGCTTCCTATAGAAGCAGTGTTCAAAGTCAAAAGGAACTTCTCATGGATACCTCTATGATAGATTTGACGTAGGTTGCCTTTGGTGATACCATGATGAGGGCAACCTCTTATGTATCCATTGAAGTGGTTCCAAACTTCATAAATTGACTCTACTCCTTATTTGAAGGTAGAGATCTCATTCCTTATCTTCGGCGTCCTTTGAGGTTAGAAGAATTTAGCTAAGAACCTTCTATTGCATTCTTCCCATGTTGTCATTGTAGAAGTCACAACACTTTTCTCCCATTGAGAGGCTTTATCTCCTAAGTATAACAGAAAAAAATTCAATTTGATGACCTCTTCCGCCAATCCATTTATCTTTACCGTGCCACACAACCTTTCGAAGGTATCCAAATTCTCAAGAGGATTCTCCAATGGTAGATCGAATAAACGAGCATTTTGTACCACGTTGATCAAGCTTGACTTGATCTCAAAGTTTTTGTTATGGATTGGTGGGGGCCTTATCCCCATTCTTTCGCCATTAGTTAATGGTTCATGACCTTCTCCAATCATTGGTTCTCTACTAGGTTGGTGGAATGGATGGTGCTCTACGTCCTCTTGACCAACAAACATCCCATGAAGTGGAGGGGAAATTCGTTCTTGTGGTTGATTCTCCATAGGTGGAGGGTTCTCTTCTTCAATTTCGTGATTCATACCCAACCTTTTTAGATGGGCTTGTCTTTCTCTAGCTCTCCTTTTTCTTGAGTTTTTCCTTTCAATGTGTGTCGGATCAGTGTCAAGAAGTCTTGTATTTGGCTCACTTCTAGACCTTGTTATCATGTATTGATGAGAGATTTATTCTCTATCGAGATTAAACCAACTCTTCTCCCAAGAGTAAGACAACCCTTGTAATATAATGAAGTATCAATCCACAAGGAGCAATGTGTACACACTTAGCTTTAAAGATGAGTTCCTTAATTTAACCCTAAACTAGATAGTGGTTTGAGAAATTCATTAACCAAAACAAGCAAAGCAAATTATAAATGTAAAATCAAACAATAAACGAACTAGAAGAGATGAAGAAATGGAGAAATATTGTTCATGGGCAAATTGAATGATTAGGTAGACTAAATATGACTAATATGCAAGTGTTAACAATGAAAATGCCAATCAAGGGCAAGGCGAGAGCTCAATTAGTTCACTCATGTGATCCTAATCCATTTGACAAACTCTAAATCAATTGAATCTCCTGATAGAGATCTAAAGTCTATCAATCATTAAAGACAAGCCAAAAAACACACTAAACACTTTGATCATCTATTCCCATAGACCAAGCATCTTTAGAAATCCTAAGGTTCTCTTAGGCATTTCATCAAACACCTTCCGGGTGTGAAAGCCTTAAGTTCTAGAAATTGAGTGATCAAATCAAATCTAGCATTAAATGCTCCTTAATCTTGTGAATCTAATAGGATCCAACCCTTTGCAATCTAAATCAATACTTAGATCTACTCTAATCTGCCTAACCCGTAAACCAAAAATGAAACTACTCACTAATCATAACTCTAAAACATGTATAAACATGATCTAAAGCCATAATCATGATGAGGAAGAGAAATAAGATAGAAAAGATAAAAACTTTTAATTAAAGAGCAAAGGCTCAACAAAGATCAATGTTTTGATAAACAAAACTAAAGAGAAGAGAAAACTTAGGGTTCTTAGAGTGGAAATGAGTAGTATTTATACAAAATAAGAAACGGGTCGAGTCGAACCAGGTCGAGTCGAACCAGGTCGAACCGGGTTGAACCGGGTCGAACCGGGTTGAACCGGGTCGAACCAAGTGTCTTTTAGCTTTGCAGGTGAGGCTGGCGATTGAAGGGCTAGGGGTTGTGGACCGCCAGCCAGACCCCTCTGGACTGCCAGGAGTGAGCTGGAGAGGGCTGGAAATCAAGAAGTGTGTTGCAAACCGCCCGCCAGAATGGCCTAGACCGCCAACTTCTCTTGCTTGGTGCCAAACGTGTTCGTTCTTGCTTCCGAGTCTCCGGGTTCATCCGTTATCATCAAGATAACCTGAAATAGGGTAGAAAAGAGGAGAAGAATGTACAAATGAAACTCCTAAGACATCTATATGATGCTTCCTAATTAAGACTCGAAAAGCAACTTAAAGTGATCTAAAAAGTTCTGAAATGCAAAGAAAACTCTACTAATCTCTAAGCCATAATATGAAGAATACGTAAGCATCAACTCCCCTAGACTTGCCTTTTGTTTGTCCTTAAGCGAACTACAAAAATCAAACCGGGAGGAGAGGTTTGAAGGCGAGGACTCATAACCAAAGGGAAGAGAGAAGGTGATTAAACCGAGATCCTTGGGTAGAAGTAGCTTATAGCGAGAGTATACTCTAGTCTTTCGTACTTCGCCATAGCCTTCCCAAGACCCAATCTACTCTAAGCTTTTGGACCTTAGCAAACTCCTTCTACTAAAACACACTTGACTCTTTAACATTCATTAGATTTTTGTATTCGTGCGGTTCTCATTATGGACAAGAGATTGACATCAATCGGCTTGGTAAGGAAAGATGGCTTTTAAGGTTACAAGAGAGGGCTAACATTTTTATCTATGGTTCACACTCAAAGAAAACACGAAATTTCGGTCATTATGCAAAAGCAAGGAAGAAAGGATCAATTGATGTGTACAATGTCAACTTTCCATTCATTCTACCCAAACCTCCCAAGCTTTAAACTCTACGATCTAACCCGAATATCATGTTTTCCCATCTCATAACACTCCTAAAGACTCATTTTTTAGCAAATTATTCTTTAAAAACACCAACCACATCCTTTTACCTTTACTTAGAGACTTGAGATACTCTTTGATTTCCTAGCTCTCTTTAACCTTTAGCTTATTCCACTATCATATCTAACACTTGTATTCTCTTTTTCATATCTTAAGTAGTGGAACTTCTTTCTTTAAAAACACTAGAGCTTTTCCTTTAAATTTTTTCTATCTCTAGTCCCTTTCATTTTAAGCACCAAGCCAATCTTTCTTTTGTATTTCTCTTTTCTTAACCTTTTGATCTCAACTTATACACACCAATAATCCCACCATCTCTTATTTCTCATTTCCTTTATATTCTACTTAGTCTCTTAACCTTTAAAAATGAAAGGCAAGCTCAAGAACGGAATTTGAATCATTGTCATTCCCAATACTTACAAGATTTTGCACATGAGACATTATAGCAAAAAATGGGACCTCTCTCAAGAAACAAACGTATGGTTTGAAAGAAGTGGGAAGGGTGAAAGTGAGTAACCGTCTGAAAAATGAAGACGGCTACTCGGGTTATCCAAAGAGTGGTGAAAATGGAGAAGTCGGGTTATCCAAAGAGTGGTGAAAATGGAGAAGAAAACTCGAGTATAACATTTAATACCTTGAGATCGGTTTCAAGCCCATAACGAGAAAGATTAAGTCATGATTAAGTCCAAGTTAAGATAGAGTCAATGTGAAATATCAAGAGGGTTTTATAAGGTAGAAGCTTTCAAAAGGGGGAGTTCTAGCTATGGATTTTCCATTTTTTTCGGCTAGACTCAAGCTATAAACTACTTCTAGCAAGGGTCTCGGTTGAATCCCTAAGCGTAATCCACTTACAAGGCAAGTAAATCATCATCCTCTATGCAAATACGTCCTATATGATTTCTAAGACTCAATTCTACTAAAGATGATAAGAAGAAATGCAACAACATGCTTCTTTTTGGGTTTTTTTCTCAAAATGTATCGATTTTTTTTGTTTTCTGTAAATCATAACTATTAACAATGCATACTATTCTACATGAGACGCAAAGAAGTGAAACAAGACAAAACAACTCAAGAAACCACATTAATAAACCTTCTCCTCCCCCGGACTTACTCATCACCTTCTCGGTGATTGAATAAAATCCGACGAAGGAGACCAATAGTCTCGAATGCAAGAAAATGAAAACCAAAATGATATGTACAATGAAGAAAGTGTTGTTACCTTGTTTCAAAAGGTCGGGGAACCCACAGATTCCTCTGTGTCAATGGAGTAGGAGTCATTCCTTGCGGTTGGTGTTGGTGATCTCCTTCTTCGTCTTTGCCTCTGCGGCTCATAGGATGAGTGTCTTGATGGTTCGTAAACCACCAATGCATTTGGAGTTCCACCAAAAGAATGTCTTCCGCTTTCATAGATATCCACTCCTTCCTCGCGGTGTTCTTCTTGGACACTTGAGGATTCATCGCTCGCAAGCTTAATTGTAAGCACCTTTACTTGCTTCTTTACTGACTTCACTTGACCCTTCAAGCTCTTAGCTACCTTGACAAGTTTTTGGATTGCCCTATCTTGCCACTTGTTCCGTTTTTTCATGAGCTTGAGCTTTTCATGCGCGTACATCATTCCTTTCGAGGATGATGGTCCATCGAACGGGTCAAAGTTGTAGCGGTGAGAGCCATATACCTCTTCTTCATCACACGAGCCTTCTTCTTCATCACCCGAATTTTTTAATTGTTGAGATTTACCCTTGGCCTTGGAAGTCCACATTGAAGATTGCTCCTCGGGGTCACAGAAACCATCTTGTGGAGTGAATGCGGTGGTCTCGCATTTGTGGAGGGTTGTCGCCTCAAGGTTGGGTAAGAGGAACTTGCGGTTGTCATGCATGCAATAGGAGTATTGAGAGCCCACGACGCCGCCTAAGAACCTTGAAGTGGCTAGGTAAGACATTAAATGAACAAGGATGGCTCTTCATCGGTAGGGATGTTGATCCTTGAGCCGTTGTTGGTGAAGTACTTCAAGATTGGGTTCGCGATCACTCCAACCATCAATTTGGCATTCGTATCTGTTGACTTGTATAGTGTGGTTCGTACATCCAGTAAGTGTAAAAGCAAGGCTCCACAGAGGTCTATCCGATGTTCTTGAGGTTCAAAAAGATGCTGGTTGACACCCGTGATGATTTGTGTGACTCCTCTCAATAACAAGTACATGTCACTTGTATTGATCTTCCCCGCTTCCCTTCTTGCGAAAAATTTATTAGACAGGCACTTGTGAACATAACGAAGGCCGGGTGGTAGATCTTTGACGCTTTGATACCCACCTTGTACTCACCAAACCTGATATTCTTCCACATGTTTCTATCAGCCTCTTCAATCTTCGGTATGATCGGGTTCTTTCCCTTCTCGAAATTGAACAATGAGCTCAACGCGGTGGCATTCCATGTGATATTTTCATTTCCAATCTCACATCGAAATATCCCACTCTCTATGTCGTACTCCAAGGTAGAGAGAAACTCGCAAGTGAGTGATTTGTGACCCGATCCTTCGCGGAAGAAGAAGTTGCCAACTGCCATATGACGGCATATCGTGTTGACATCGTTAAAAATGCCGAGGTTGATCAGAGTTATAGTACTTGCCCATCTTATCGGAACCCATTTCTATTTCATCAAGGTGTTGTAGAATATCTTCGCGGATCGTCTTTGCGATTTTCATGGTCTTTCCGCTTCATTAAATGTGTGCCTTGTTGCGGGTTTCTTGTTGGCCTTTCTCCTCCTTTCTGAGGGAGGGAGATCCTCACTTACTTCTTAGTCACTTCCTGCATCATGAAGATCAATTTACGACTTAGGGTGTTGTGCTATTTCCTTGCCCTTTGTTCTCCTTGGGCGAGCACTCGAGCTTGATGTTTCTACCGCTTTTTGCGGGTTTGATTCTTCTCTTGGTTTGTTTTCTCTTGTCTTTGTCATTGTTCCTTTAAGATTGGAAATTGTCTAAGTTAGTTCTCTAGTGAAATAGAACTAATGGATGTTTAAATCATTGTGAAAATCAACAAAGAATTTCATAGCACCTAAAACTATCCAAAACTTAGCAACTTCTACTTCATTCAACCTCTTTCACAAGTACAAAGAACATCACAACCAATTAAAACGAAGTATTAACATTCATTCTCGATCTCAATATCAACTCAAAAACACCTTAGCAATGAGAATTCACCAAACGAAAATCACACAAAAAGGACTTAAAAATTTTCCGCAATTTCACTCTCTTGAAATTTCTAACACATGATCTAATGGCTAAACCCTTTAGTAGTCTTTTGCAAAAATGATTCTCATAACCTCATAAACTCGATGAAATCAAAATACCCAATTTTCTCTAACTTTCAAATTTCTCTAAATTTCTCAAGAACCCTAAACTTTTGATTTTTAAAATCAAGCAATTCAAGCCATAGTGGAGGTTGTTCTAGAATTAAAAAGGTTAATCCAACCTTAGCTAAGCATAATCTATCACTAAAAACCTCCAAATCATTCTAGAATTGAAATCTAAATTTTTTTCAAAGAGAGAGATGAGAATGATAATCTAGTCTTGGAGTTTGGAGAGCTAGAGAATGACGTAAAAGAGTAGATATTATGCTATAGAATGCAAAAATTTGATGATTTGCAAAAGATTTGGGAGAGATTAGTGAAGTTTTGAGTTTTGAGTTTGAAAATTTTCTTAGAAAAGAGAAAAAGAAAACGATGAAGATGAAGAAGAGAGAGAGTTTTGTGTTTGTGGGGTTGTTTTTAGAAATAAATGTATGTTTGAAAACTTTTAAATATTGCAAATCAACCCCACAAAAATCGAAAATTACATTAAAGGCCACTTACCTTGAAGGCTGGCGGTCTGGTGGCGGGTTGCAGACCGCCAGCCAGACCTTGGTGAACCGCCTGCCTAGGTCTGGAGGGAGCTGGGGGTCAGGTGGCTCGTTGCAGACCGCCAGCTAGACTCTGGTCGACCGCCAGCCTGCTCCGAAATCCGTCTTTCCGCTTCCCGTTCACTTATTCGCAAGAACAAATCAAAGAACAACCCAAAATCATTATTTTAAGGAAACAACAAGAATAATATGTATAAGGATACCATGGAATTTCCTCCTAAGTGCGTTTTTTTAACTTCGCTAACCTTGGCGGTGTTAAGGCTTACACATCCTCGGGGTCCGAAAGGGGAATCGTGTTGTCTTCCTTTATCGCTGCATAAATTAGGTATGAGTTACACCTTTGGCCATTAATCATGAAATATCTGCCATCCTTGTTACAAAGAACGATGGCACCATATGGCCTTACCTCTTTGATCTTGAAAGGACCATACCATCTCGACTTGTGTTTTTTGGGGAATAACTTCAACCGGAAATTGAATAGCAAAAGTTGGTCGTCTTCTTTGAAGTCTCTCATGATGAGTTTCTTGTCATGAAAAGCCTTAGTCCGTCTTTGTATATTCTTTAACTTTCATACGCGTCCAATTTCAATTCATCGAGCTCTTCTAGTTGGACCATATGATTTTCCGAAGCTGTCTTGATATTAAAGTTGAGCATTTTTGTAGCCCATAAAGCCTTGTATTCAAACTCAACCGGTAGATAACAAGCTATACCATATAGAAGGTTGAGAGAAGTAGTATCATCTTGAATGCGGTTCGATAAGCCTATAAAGCATCATCTAGTTTTGTTTCCTAATCCGTCCTTGTCTTCCCAACCGTTTTCTCCAATATAGTCTTGATTTGACGGTTTGAAACTTCCACTTGACCCAAAGTTTGAGAATGGTATGGAGTGCTACTTTGTGCTTAACTTCGTTCTTCTTTAGCAAGCTCTCAAGCACCTTGTTGATGAAATGAGATCCTCCATCGCTTATGACCACTCTTGGTACACCAAACCGAGGGAAAATGTTGGTTTTGAAGAGCTTAACCACTACCTTTGCATCATTTGTCGAAGCAGCTATTGCTTCTACCCACTTGGACATATACTCGATTGCGACCAAAATATATTGGTTTCCATACGACGATGGGAATGGTCCCATGAAGTCTATGCCCCAAACGTCAAACAACTCAACTTTGAAAATCGGGATTTGAGGCATTTTGTTCCATTTGCTAATGTTTCCTTTCCTTTGACAAGAGCCACATTTTGATATAAAACTTTGTGTGTCCTTGAACATTGAAGGCCACCAAAAACCGGCTTGTAGAATCTTTTGAGCCGTTTTGAACGTAAGGAAGTGACCTCCTTAGCTTGAACCATGGAAATGAAACAAAAAAACTTGAGCTTCACCTTCCGTAATGCACCTTCTAAAAAGACTATCCTTACCCTTTCTATAACCACAAGAAATCAGACAGTTAGAGACGAAAAATAGGTTNACCACAAGAAATCAGACAGTTAGAGACGAAAAATAGGTTCGTCTCTAAAATGTCACTAATATTGAGACTAATTAGAGACGAAATTGAGACATTTTAGCCATTTCTCTCTAATTCGTCGCTATATAACGACCAGCGCTGCTTGCCGCTGTTTGGTC
>OVAN01009414.1:0-16962 GCA_900406275.1 Anastatica hierochuntica | reverse complement strand
AGATCAAACGCTTAACGGCCGAACCAAATTCAAGAGAGATTGAACAAGACCAGGATAAAGGTCGACCGAAACGAGACTAAGGCGGGATAAAGGCCGGCCGAACCAAAGCTCGTCTTTCTTTTATTAATAATGGCTGAACCAAGAAAACGAACAGGAAGAATAGACAAATTCAAGAAAGACGAGCTGGTATGTTATGATAATAAGAGAGTGGCTGCTTTAGTATAAAAAGAAGCAACAAAGGAACTTAAAAAAAAAAACAAAACCCTAGCCAAGGTGTTGTATAAACCGAACCGGGATAAGTCACAGCCGAACCAACTAATGAAAAAACAAAAATTAGAGAGAGAAGGAAGAGAGAAATTTACCTTGTGAAGATGGGATAAGTAGTAAAATAAGGG
Organism: Anastatica hierochuntica; assembly: GCA_900406275.1. NCBI lineage: Eukaryota > Viridiplantae > Streptophyta > Magnoliopsida > Brassicales > Brassicaceae > Anastatica > Anastatica hierochuntica. Next base: position 16,567 of record OVAN01009414.1, on the reverse strand, counting down.
AAGTAAAAGAGAGGCTTTATATAGAGGACGAGAAGAAGATGGGGAAAGATAAAAATGCCTCGGTCTCCGAACTACAAATAGGGTGACGACACATGTTGCCAAGATCTGAGCTAGGCCACCCAAAACCCATTAAGCACAACCGAACTATGTTAATGGGCTCGGGGGGGGAGGGGGGGACTAATTGATAGTGGTGGGCTGAGTACCACCTCAGACCCAACTACAGACCTAAGGCAACACCAAAAGACCCATAAAGCTAAAACGGCCCATTAAGAAAGAAGATTAATCTATCAAGAAATGGCTCAGCAAAAACAGGAGATTTATCAAGCATAATGGGGGTCCATTAGGCGAAAGCCCAATAAGCAAGGAAGCCCATTAAGAAAAAGAAGGCCCACTAAAAAAATTAGGGTTAACATAAACCGCCTTAATATTTTTCCGTACGGTTCTGATTAGTATAAATAGGGGATCTTCATTAATGTAATGGGGGTGAAAAACTTTAGAGAGCAGTTCGTCATTAAAGTAATTAACATTCAGTTCGTTTTCCTTAACCAAGATTGAATACTTTCTAAAATTCGCATCGTCATTCTTTCGAAATACACTAAAATGGGATAAACATTAAATGACTATCTGCGCGTCGTCAGAATGAGGTTGTGTCTGTTGGCCGAACTACTTCATCTAGCAGAGTTTCCGATCCGCATCGTCAAAAGTCATGGAGCTCTTCACGTTGTTTAGACCGAACCGCATCGTCGAAACACCGCCTCGTCTTATCTTTGACCGAACCGTATCGTTGAAACACCGCTCGTCTTATCTTTGACCGAACCACATCGTCCGAAACACCGCCTCGTCTTATCTTTGACCGAACCGCATCGTCAAAACACCGCCTCGTCTTATCTTCGATCGAACTGCATCGTCAAAATACCGCCTCGCCGTGTCATCGACCGAACTGAGTTGTCAAAACATCGTCTCGTCACATCGAAACTGAACTCTTGCTTCAACAGACCCTAAGGTGGCTGACACTCTAAGGTGACGTATGACATTTCATGGTAACGGACAGTTTAAGTTGTCATGTTATTATTATTATTATTGAATATGGTGTGTTTTGCTAAATGTGTGTGTTGACATAAATGATTTGATGTGATTGTTAATTTTTAACATGTTGTATGTTGCATATTCTAGAATTAGTATTTTAGTATGTAGATTGGTTAGTAGTGTTGGAAATCATGTAGATCGGCATGAACTCTCTCATTGAATGATTTTGTGTTACTTACTTCTACTTTTTCTCTTTTTCGGGTGATAAGGTGATAGTGAATATTCAAGCGAGTCTCGTTCAGATGATGGATTTTGAATAAAAGAACTTTTACGTTTATATATGTTATATGGTTTCTCGGATTAATCGGTTGTTTAGTTGGTTTGGTTGTCATATTTTGTTTAATACTAAAGTTAGATTTTGTGGAAGAGTATTTATTAAAATGAGTTTTATTTTTAAAAACCGTTAATTAATTAGCTAAATTGTCGTGTCGGTGAAGCAAGAGATTATGGTATTACAACAAGAGATGTTTGTAGATTGGGGCCGTAGATTTATCTTGGGCTGTGTGGTTTTGTTGAAATTGCTCACAGGAGCCCATGACAAACATTTTAAAATTTTTTTGATAAAAAGACTGTGTAGACAACTAGACATGTATTATATGCGGTAGAAATTCTTATAGCCCAATCAATCACACCTCTAATCATTGCTGATAATTGATTATTTTGTTATCAGTCCGAAATATACAATGAGTCAATTACACAGTTTTTAAGTTTAGTTTTGTATTTACAAACAATTTCAATGGCTAAGCCCTCCTATCTTTTTAGCGATTCACTTTGTCTTAACGATACTCTAAATTAAATTTAAAACCCGCTTTTTCAAATCCCGATTCTTATTCAGTAAACTAATTTGATTTGTTCTTAACCAAAACGAGCATTAAACCCTTCCTATTTAAGCTAATCAACCCTAAAACATAAACTAATTTTCGCTCAAATCTTTTTACCTTGAGTCGTCGACCTCCAGAGCTGAGAGACAGAAGAATTTGAGAGAAATGAAGAAAGGACATGAAGACTATGTAGTCTCTGCAGAAGGCAGGCAGTTATGTCGTGGGAGAATAAAGATTCGGCCGACCAAATCATCTCTGATCGTCCTCAAATTTCTACAGAAGGTAAAGGACTCTTAGGCCGCGATTTTCCACTTTGTAGAACATTTTTTCATTGAGTACTGAAGGAGTTATGGTCGTTTTTCTGAGCGTCATTTGTGCAGTCTGAAATCGCGACCAGTCAGTGTTTGAGAAGCGATCAGAGCAAACTCGATGGATATGGATAGACGAAATTAGTGGCGAGATTCTGACCGTTCGGATCGTAAAATTAACGGTCAGGTTTTGTTCTATTCTTTTGTTTCCGAGACGCATAAATCTGCCAGATTTTCCACAAACTGCTTGTTGATCTGTATTTCGGTTTTGAATGGGTAAATGGATGATTTCGGGTCTGATATTTTGTGGGATCGAGGTAAGGACTCATATAAATCTATCGGTAAAAGGAACACCGGATTCGGGTTCATATGAGTGGAGAACCGTTTCCCGGAAGTTGGTGCAACGAATCTGTCCGCGTCAAAAGGGAGTGGAAGAGCTCGAGTTCGAGGGTTCCAGAGAGGTGCAGACGAACAGAAACGTTCCTGAAAACGTGTCTTCCTTCGGTAAGTAAAATTACCGTTTTACCCCTGGCCCAGAAGTTTCCAAATATGGCAGATTTCCATATTTGGAAAGTTTCCTTTTTAGGAAAGTTTCTATTTAGGGTAAGTTTCCCTTTTTAGTAACTTTCTTATTAGGATAGTTTCTTTTTGGGTAACTTCTATTTATGGCAGGTTTCCGTAAATAGTAAGTTTCCATTTTTGGTAGGTTCCCGTTTAAGGTCTGATTCGGGTTCCTATTCCAGGTCCCTTTTCGGAAGGAGGATCAGCAAAGGAGAAGAAGGATGACATAGGGTCATCATGGAGCAAAAGCTCAGAAGGAGGATCATCAATCAACAGTTCCAGAGTCGTCTCTTCGTTGTGGCTAAGGTGAGGAGTTCCCACATCCGTTCTCATTCGTTATTCGGTTAATTTCTCTAGCCTAAGTTTAATTTTTCAGCCAGTGTCGAGCTATAAGACTCGACGCGAATATTTAAATGTATTATGTATTATAAGTCATAATGACATATATGCCTAAGTGCAATTCTGTGAAATGGGTCGCTAAGCCGAGCCTAGGATAGAGAGTATGTGTTAACCTAAGTCCTAAAATGGATAGGGATAAATGGTATTGTTTGAGAATTGCACAAAAGGGAAGTTAGGTCTAGTAGAACCGGTGATTTGAGTGTCTAGATGGTTAGGCCCTACAGTAGGCGCAGAGCCTATTATAGGCTGTGTTTTCTAACGCAGGTCGGTTGGCCTCTTCCATGTGGTGCAAATGGGAAAGACTCCAATCGCAAGGAGGATTATCAAGGGGTATGTACGCCGAAATGTGGAGGCGTGCCCCGATCGAGTGCGTACGTCGAAATGTGGAGGCACACTCGGCCGTGTCGTCGTCAGTAGAGCGGTAGCGGAGCCATGGGGACGCTGACACCATCGAACGGTTTCGGCATCAGTTGAGCTATGTAAGTAACATGACTGATGTTAGTTGAGCTTGAAGTTGCGGACTCACCTGTGGTGGGATCCGGGCGAGGGAGGCGCGCTACTTGTGGAAAGTGAGAGACCAAAGTTCAAAGGATCCTCGTGTGCTAGGTGTCTAGGAAAAAGTGTTTTTCTAAAAGAAGTGTCTAAGAGTTTGAATCTGATCTAAAAAGGCTTTCGTTTGGTAGTTGCTTGAACGACACGTTAGGTGTCTCTCTCTACTTACGGTGGGGTGGGGTTAGGCCTAGTCTAGCGGGGTTAATCGGGTAGCGGGTGAGGCGGAGTCGGGTCCGTCCTCACTGAGTGGCTTGTTTGAAAAGTCACTCACCCCTCTCTTTTTCTCCTTTTTCCTTTTTGGTAGTTCTGCAGGTAAAATTAGAAGTGAATCTATTGATCGGTTGGTGAAGTTTGCTCCAGTTTTGGCGGTACCATTTGGAGCATTCCGGTTCCCTCGGGTCGGGGTCGTTACATTAAATTTAATTCACTCTTGACATTTTTCTTTCGTTGAATTTATCTCTATTTTATTATTTTTTTTAAACTGAAAGCTTTATTAGATCGTAAAAGGTTCATACAAAGAATCAACAAGCCAAATAGGGGGAATATTATACATTTCAGAAAGACAATCCATAGTTAGTGATCTTCGAGCTAGACGATCCGCTGATTCATTGTGCTCCCGGTTTGTATGGTCTAAAAAGCACTTCGGTAACTTACCCATCCCATATCTTATGCCTTTTAGAAGATATGAGATATCGATATGGTTTGTACTCTCATTGATGGTCTTAACAAGTATCAGATTGTCCGATTCAAACCACACATGTCTCCTGCCCTGTGCCCACATTAGTTGCATTACATACAAAAAGCTTTGCGCCTCCGCATACAATGGCGATGAAACCGGTGGTACTTTGGCATGACCTGCTTGAATGAAGGTGTCGTTATGATCTCTAAGAATCCAACCTATTCCAGAAGAGTGTTCTTCATTGACGTAGGCGCTATCCACATTGCATTTGAGCCATCCTTCCATTGGCGGCTCCCAAGCCATCGATCTCCTTGATGCGTGATCCCTGACTCTTGCTTTATTAATTGAGATCCATTCCACTGATGCATCCATAGCTCTTTGTACTATATCATCTGGTTGCTTCATGATCCCTTGAATTATGAAGTTGTTTCGTGATTTCCAGATTTTCCAAATCAAACACAAAGGCAGATAGCGTAGACTTGGGTCAATATTCGTATCTTCCGCAACACTCAGAAGCTGGACAATGTAGTCTTCAATGGTAGATGCTCGGTGTTGAAGGTGAGATGTTGGTGAAGATCTCCATATTGCCATCGCATACGGGCACTAAAATAAAATATGAGCATTTTTCTCTTCCTCAAGACCACATCTTGAGCATATGGGATCAATGTGTACATGCCGCGAGATAAGGGCCCAGGCAGTAGGAAGGGCCCTTGATAGTAGCCTCCAAATAAAGTGATGGATTTTTGGTGCCACGTTTAGCTTCCACACTTGTTTTTTGAGCTGTATGGAGCCAAAAGGTGGCTGAACCGATTCTTCTAGAGGCCAGTAATGTGAGCCAACCCAGTAGCCACTTTTAACCGTGTACTTTCCTGTCCTTTCAAAAGGCCAGTCCCATGAATCGTTATCTTCGACCATTGGTAGTTTTATGGATAATATAGCTTCTTTGTCTTCTTGAGAAAACAAGTTCTCTATCAGAGGTACGTCCTCCCGTCGCATCCTTCTATGGATCAAGGAGGAGACTTTCATCACCGGAGCTTGGTGTATATTGACTGGTGGTCTTGGAATGGGTGTGTTCAACCAATTATGACTCCAAACGCTCGTTAGCTCACCATTACCAACAATGATTCGCATACCATGTTTGAGCAGTTCTTTACCATGTTGGAGCGAGTTCCATCCGTAAGAAGCCCCACAAGAGGTCGTGGCCTCCATATAAGATGTATGCCGGTGGTATCGTTCTCTATATAGGGTCGCAAGCAAGGATGCGGTCTAGAGTTAATACGCCAACATTGTTTAGCTAACAGCGCTCTGTTAAATTCTCGGATGTCTTTAAAGCCGATGCCGCCTTTAGAATTTGGTAATGTAAGACGTCTCCACGCAACCCATGCAATCTTTCTCTTTGCATCCTCCTTTCCCCACCAAAATCCAGCCATTATTTTGTTGATTTCATCAGATATGCGTTTAGGCAACTCAAAACAATTCATTGAATACACCGGAAGAGCCAAGGCTACAACTTTGATCATTGTTTCTTTTCCTCCTGGCGAGAGTAGTTTTGCATACCATCCATTGAGTTTGGCTTTGACCCGATCAACAATGTACTGGAATTGTTTTGTCTTCCCGCCATCAAATTGTTCAGGCAAGCCCAAGTATTTCCCATCGCCTCCAATCCTGGAGATACCCAGAGTACCGTGGATCATAGATTTTGTGTTCTGGTCAATCCACATCCCAAAGATGATAGATGATTTATCAATGTTGATCTTTTGGCCAGATATTGCTTTGTATGTTCTCCATATATTAGAGAGGAAATCACAGTTCGCAGCAGAGGCACTACAGAAGAAGAGCGAATCGTCAGCAAAAAGTAGATGAGAGATGATAGGTCCATTCCTCGAGATTTGAATTCCGTCTAGGCGGTTCGAGTGTTCGGCTCCATGTATCATTTGACTTAGAGATTCAACGCATATTAAAAATAAGTAAGGTGATAATGGATCACCTTGTTGTAGCCCTCGACGAGGTAAGAAGTCACCATACACACTCCCATTCATCATAACAGAAAAGGAGACTGAGCGTACACATACCATGATCCATTGTATCCATTGATCCGCAAAGCCTAGTTTCTTCATCACCTTCTCCAAGAAAATCCATTCGACACGATCATAAGCTTTGCTGATGTCGGTCTTTATCGTGATGTACTTTTCAGAAACATCCTTCTTTGACTTTAACGCATGTAGTAGCTTATGAGCAATCAGAGTATTGTCTATGATACTTCTACCTTGTACAAACGCACCTTGCGTTGGGGAGATAATGTAATCAAGGCAAGACTTGAATCTTGCAACTAGGATCTTTGCAATTATCTTGTAGGCCACTGTACATAAGCTGATCGGCCTAAAATCACACATCGTTTTTGGTTTGTTAATCTTCGGGATTAAACAGATCTTGGTATGGTTGATACCCTCTTCAAGCTCATTCCGTTCAAAGAAACGTCGCACCAAACTACATATCTTATCCTTTAAGTGTACATTAAAAAAAATAATATTAAATTATACATCAAATACCATTAAAAATAAATATTTTTACAAAATAAAAGATTTTTTTTTGAACATCTTCTTCTTTTCTGATTAATTTGAACATGAAAAATCCTCATGAAGTAATGATACAATGGGTTTGGGAACATAATAAAAATATTCAAACAGATAATCACTTGTAAAAGCCAATTTTGCTAAAGAATCAAGCTGGTTGGTTTGATCTCCGACGAATCCACGTATATTCGACTTTATCAAATTTCTTTTGCCAATTTTGGATATCCGGCAACCAATTGTAGAAGTTGAAACTAGTAACTTAACATGTGACCATCTTGAAAACCTCTTGATTATCACCTTCAAAAACAATTCTTCTATATCCTCTATTCCATAGAATTTGCATTGACATCAAAAGAGCTTGAAGTTTCGCCTCCGTCAAACCATTACATTCACCACCTTTAGCATATCCCGATCGTAAATAGAAACCATCATCATCTCTAATAATCCACCCCGAAGAAGATCCTTGATTTTGCAAAAGACTACCATCACAGTTGCACTTGATAAGATTTGATGAAGGTTTTCTCCATTCCGAACAAGAGGATCTTATCTGAAACAATATGGTTCCTTTGTGTTGTTGTATTTGTTGTCTTCCATTCCGCATCATTACGTCTAGCAATTTGAAGATCCATTAACCATGAGCTCGATTTCTTTGCATAGACTAAACTGTTATGGCTTTTCTAAATCCTCCAAATGATCCACAATGGTTGTTGTCATTGTAACAACTTCTAAAAATCTTTAACAAAAATTAATTAATTGTTCAAAAATCTTATCTATATTCTCTTAATATCTTTTTTGAATCAATCAGAACAAATATTTCTATTATTTAAATAAGTAAATGAATCTTAAAAATTACTTATTTTTTACAATTATTATGTTTAAACAATCTAAAGTAACATATATTAAAAACAAACAATATATTTTTAAATATATATATATATATATAATAAAATCTCAATTTTCGGAGAACAATTTAAAATATAAAAAATAAGCTAATTTAATTATATAATAATATATAAATAATTAACTTTTTAGATTTTCGTAATAAAGAAAAAGTAAAAGAAATCTTAATAATTAATACGAACACAAAACATAATTATCTTTAAGACCATACTCCCTCTGTTCCATTATATAAATCTTTTGAGATAAAAAGGTGAAATGAAGAATCTTGTTTTTTGTACTAAAAAACATTATTTATATCTACATAAAAACAATTCAATAAATACGAAAAATTGTTTCAATTATTATTGAATTAAAGATACTAAAGATTTATCGAGGACATTATAGCTTGGTGGTTGAGTCTCCACATCCAATCCTCAGACACCAAGGTTCGATTCTCCTCCACCACAGAGTGGAGGAAATATGTGGAGGCTAAGAGCATCTCCAATGGAGATCCAAAAAAGTTAGAGTTGTATCTAAATTTAGAGACTTTTGAAACCATATCCAAAAAATTGTGTGTGTCTCTCTCCTCTTTTGGAACCATATCCAAAAAAATTTAGAGTTGTATCTAAATTTAGATTTCTTTACCATCTCTATTGTTGGAGATGGTCTAATAGACTATCGGACCGGTTGTTGTGGTCCGTTGGTTGACAAAAAAAAAGTATTAAAGATTTATTATAAAAAAACTTATAAAATAGAACAAAAACTTGATCTTTCCAACACATGCTATGTTTTTTTGTCGAACACTATGGTTTTGTTCACAGTCTTATTTTAACTGAAAACTATTTTTAAAAAGGAAATACGATTTAGTCTACAACGAATTAATTAAAACTAATATTACTATAAAATAGATCATAGATGTATGATTTAGTTCACTATGAGTTAAGCACCTTAACCATCAAAATTGTTCAATTGTAAATATAAATTTACAAACATAAGTAATAATTTTAAAGATATTAATAAAATATGATTCCGCGCACAACGCATATTAAACCTTAATTGTTTAATATTTTTTGTATTGCAAATACTAATAAGCTTGATTGATTAATGTAAATAGACTAGTATATTTGAAAACAGAAGATTTATGCATTGTTACTGTTGGTCGCAATTACAATTTACAAATCACCATATGTGCGTGGTGTAATCACTTGTTGTCAAGTTATTATTTATTATCTAGAGAAATAAACAAAAGTTATCTTCCCGACAAGTGATTTCTTCATGATAATCATTAGAGTCATTAGAAACTGTATGAGTTAAAGCGCTCGAGCAAACAGACGAAGACGTTGAAGAAGAAGAATAACAACAACACGTACGAGTCAAATTCAAATCGCAGGAGCATCTTCTCCTTTTCTCCCCGTCTTTGCTCATAAAGTCATAGAATATTATCGCCGGACAACTCTTGTCGTCGCCGTCGTCGTCTCTCTCTTTCTCACTCCCTCTCTCATCTTCTTTCCTCTTGTTATTACTATTGCTCCTTTTCTTCAAGAACACTCTGCACAAAACCCAATTCGTGTTCTGTCCCAAACAAACAAAAGAGTGAGCTCCAAGTTTCTATTGATATGGATTCGTTAGTCAAAAAGATTGATGGAATAATTTTGTGAAAATATTCTTACATATGTGTTTTGTTGGTTAGGGTGTTGTTGGGAATCAGAAAGGAGACGATATTCATGAAGAACCCAATTGGTTCTTGTACCGTTGGGTGGTTTCCCTTTGTAGAAAACGAGTGTTTTCTTCATACCAACAAGCTTCTTTCCACTTACCCCAACTATTTGCTTATCGATCCCGGTCGCTTTCCAATAACCCGAACCGGTTGCTCTGTTCGACCGGTTCCCGTTTGGGTATTTAGCTTCCCTTGTACTAAAAAAGTATCTCTCTGAATCACAATCACCTGGATCATCCATCATGCATACATAAATATAAGCAAACCCATAAAAAAAAATCGAATTGATTTGATTTGAATATTTTCCAAGTCTATTAGCTCTTGCAAAATTCTTTTTGGCTGATAAATAAATTTAACATTTCAACAAAAAAGAGAGAATGAAGTATGAAACTGGAATTACCTGGTAACTCCCACGGGTCGGCTTTACATATGTCGATTTCCGGTATAACAGAAGCTGGTAAGGTTAAACCGGTGACTTTTCGATGTAAATAATGAGCGACAAGCTCTTCATCAGTCGGGTGAAATCGGAAACCAGGTGGTAATCTCATTCCTCTGTTCTTAAAAGAGCTCCGCTTTTTAAGATTTGAGGTTTTGGAGCTTAGGGACAAATACTTTAAAATGTTGAGGGAAAATTGTCTTTATTTTATAGCAATGGATGGATGTTGGTGTTACGTTCCTACTTTTTTATATTTAGAGACATGTCGTATTTAGTTGAATTTTGTAGCATTACTATCGTTTCTATTATAGTTTTGGTCTTTTAAACTAAAATAATCTACAAGGCAGAAAAGAAACGGAAACAAACTACTTTTCTTTTGGGGCAAACAAGCTACCTTTTTGTTTTAGGTAATAAAACTATCTATTGGAATCCTACGTATTTTGTTTCATCCTTAGTCATATAAATTTTTTGTAATATTCGTGATAGTAACGAAGTTAAAATTCAAAGACAAAAACCAAATACTTAAACAATAGAGAGGCAATTAAGTATTGGGAAACCAAGTGGTGGTAATCTATCGGTAAAATGGATTGGAGAAAGATGTAAATTCATCTACCTCCGGATCGATTCTCTTTGGAAACACTTTCACCTCTCATTTGGCCAGTCAAAGATGGTGTCACGCTTTTGGCCCATTAAAAATTCGGGAAGTGAGTTAGTTGACGACTACACTTACCCTCCCAATTATCAAAAATAAGTATTGAGATTTGTTTTTATTATTGTGGGTAATCTGGATTCCGGACAAACCATAATAAATATCTGAATTTGAAAAGAGTGGAATCTTAGATACCTAGCATTTACGTAACAAAATCTACATAGATTTGAAAAAATATATGTGAAAAAAAATTAGGGGTCTACCAATAAGGTCACATTGAATCTCACTAGCCAAATGCCAGTCAACTGGAGAATTCGATTAACAATTCAAAGTTCCATAAATACTCTTTCATCTTGAACAGAATAAAGATTTAGAAATTCCCAAAATCAGATCAATATTTTGAGATTCTAATTATTCTCGACCAGGTTTTCAATATTCGCATGTTTATTTTGTTGGAATACAAATCAAATCCCACATCGGAAATACTAGAAGAGAAAATCTAATATATAAATAATGTTCAATCCCACCTAGTATGAAGTCTTTTGGGAAGGAGCCCAATAACAAATCCGTGCAGGCCTTGTAGGCTCAAAACGGACAATATCATACTAAGAAGAGTGAATTGGACATGAAGCCTTAAATAAGCCCAATATATTTTCGTAGACCTAAACAATGTAATTGGAAGATTATATAAGTTTTTTTTAGGTAAGACATTATTAATTTCGAAAATGTGTTTGGAGCAATCGTAGATAGAGAGATGCGTATGCAACTAAATTTCGATAAATTTAATTGAGATTTGTTTAATGGGGTCCATGAAAGTAACAAATGCCCTCCAAATTCCTCCACTAGGATGGTCCACTTATCATCTTCCCAAATCCAGATAATAACTCACATCAACTTGCAAGTTTTGTTTCTTTTTTTTTTGTGAACACACATATATATTCAATTCACATGAATTTATTTTTTGTTGGTCAACCATTAAATGGGGTTTAAAACCAACACGTAAATTATATTACTCTTACGTAAAACGAAAGAAAAGAAATTCCAAAACGGTTGGCTTTGTGAGACGATGAAATTGAAATGACGTGCTTTTCACTAAGCATTTCCATTTTGACGGAATAATGTTTTATATGGCATATTTTTGTATTATACTTTTTATATTAACCGATTGTTTAAGACTATGACTTTTCGTTGACTTTGAAACAAGACGAACATGCCACTTTTCGTTACTTACTTGTGATTATTTGAATGGTTCTTAAGATCTTAATTTAATTAAGGTGCTTAAATAAGCAGAGTATGGTTGCCAACTTGCCATAATTTTTTTTTTAATTAAAAAAGTGGTAACGTAGAATTTAAGAATAAGCTAAACAAGAAAGAGACGCAATTAGGAAGGGAGGAGTCAAGAAGGCACTTCGTTTCTCCAATTTGCGTTGCCCCACCAGTGGTTTCCTCTTCCAATTAACTTCTTTTTGTCTCACATAGTCGTCCGTACATACTTCCCAATCTCACAAATGACTAATGCCAAAAGGCGAATCTAGAAAGTTTTATCACATTAGATTAAGGGTCATCGGATTCTTTTTTCAATGTTTAAAAAATCCTAGACACTAATTGAGTAATAACCCAACGTCTAGCACCTAAAAAGTTAATGGGAACTCAAACATTTTTAGAAAGTTTAGACGTTTATAAAATAAATCTTTTTTTAATATATAGCATATCACATTATATAATATAAATCATAGCTAATAAAAGTTATATACTATAGAACATAGAATAGAACTATCTATTGAAAAAATTCAAAATATTATATCACAAATGAAAATTAGACAAAATATGCGTTTATATGTATTAACAATTTCGTAGAACCGTCTAAACTCGTCTAGATCCATCTAACTCCGCTTAGTAATATTTACGTCTAATTGCAATATCTAGAAGGTAACCGCCATGGTCTGCTTCTCTTCGATCTTTGACGAATCGTGCCACCAAGACTTCAAGTTAACACTTGAAATGCTCCATTGGCACGTGATGATGAACATGAGAAGAGATAGGACATGGCTGACCAGTGGTAGATTGGTATTTGATGTTAAGCTTCATGTTATAGAAATTACCGAAATTTTCGATTTCGATGCTCCGGTGATCTCTTTGAGATGCTGCTCGTCTTTGCTAGAATTTTTGATGATTTCCAGCAAGTTTTGAGTCTTGAAAACACTATCCAATGGTTGATCTAAGGATGATACATTTGTCGTTGGTCAAGGGTTCCATGGATGTGAAATCTAGACTCTTCAAGGTCTCTCCATGCTCAATCCATCTTCAGACGAGGTTTGGCTCCTCTTTGATTTGAATTTTTGTGATGTTTGAAGTGTTATAGCTCTTAAAAGACGCGGCCTTGGTGAGATGTGGTCGAAATTTTCCTTTGATTTTCCTAAAAAATCAAAGAAAAAATTAGTAGTATCAGATAAAAGGAAAATCCTAATCTAAAAGGGAAAATTAAAACCTTATCCTACACTAAAAGGTAAATCCTAATAGACACAAAATTTCTAATAATTTTAACATAAATCTAAGTGTTAATATCTTAAAAAAATCATAAAAAGGAAAATCTAAGTTCCTAATGTTAGTAGAAAAACCGAATTCCTAGTTCTATTGAAAACCAAAATTACACGCAACCCAGGGAGATCCACTAGATGAGAAGAGGAGCCACACAAGTTTCAGCGTAAGAACACTATTCCAAACTCTGAAGATTCGCAGACATAACCCCCTTCTTCTTTAGGTAGGTAGATCTTTGTCCAGGAAACTTTGGAGTTTGCTCTCTTTGTGATGTCACCAGACCAGAGGAACTCGGTACACAATTGTTCGATCTCCTCTATACAGCTTCTTGGTAACACAAAGGCGGGCATCCAGAAGTTAACCAAGCTCTTATCATTTGGTTACAGGGAAGAACAGTTCACGCTCCGGATATTCTTAAGCGATGGGTAACTCAGTCCATCATTTATTGGATATGGTGAGAGAGAAACACCAAGCTTCATGGAGGTATGCACTCAGATTTAGACACAATTTTCGGAGGACTAGACCGAGCAATTCGCAACACCATTCTTGCGAATATTGACAAGAAGAAATGCAGAAGACTTTTGACAAAATGGCTTCATGAGTAATCTCTTTATTGTTCCCAAAATGCAGAGTATATCAAGCTTAATCGGTTTTGTAAATGCTTGAATGTAAGACCAAATCAAATGTAAAAATTTTTCGATAATATAATTCACATTTTATCAAAAAAAAATAACAAACAAAGAAAAAGAAAAATTTTCCTATATCAAATCTTAGATCTAAATCCTAAGGCAAATACTACTAGTCTCCGAAAACAGCGCCAAAAATTTGATGTAGAGTCAAGTTTTACCCCAATTAAAACCTAGCTACAAGTGCACAACATCAACAGTAATACTTAGGGATCAAATCCACAGAGAATAGAGTTCACACTTTGGAACCATTGATTTTCGGATAGAGCTAAGAGGAAAATATGCACGGGTTTTAGGATTTTTATTTGGTTTTTATTATGATTTAATTATAAAAAACGAAATCCTATTTTATATGCCAATTTACAAAGAATAGATCAATGATGAATATGCATCAGAAAAACAGAGAGTGTTTACAAGCAAGCAAGATACTAAAATCAATTAGGGACATAATGCTCCAGTCTAGAACACAACCACGAAGGTAAACCCTCTCCACTTTCGAGGTTCGGGATCCTATATCTAAATCACAAAGGGACAATGCCTTTTGGACGACCTTGTAGTAATTAAACATGCATTAGTTCGATCAAGGATGATTGTTTACGATTCCAAATAGATTCACTTTCGTTGCCCATTCAGAAAGGCTCACCAAATACTAGTTCCAACAGTATGTCAAGCTTTTTTGGGATGCAAACCATTTTAGATCTTTTCACATACCAGCTTCGTAGGTGAATAGTCATAACATATGAGAAAAGGTGATCACGTTATTGATAAAACCTAATCGATTAAAGATCTAATTCAAGCAAGCTATTAAACTCTATATTACCTATTGTCTAACATGCAAACTAATCAAAAAATATCATGTGAACACGAAATCAGTAAGGACATAAAGCATTCATAATCATCAAGGGAAAGAGAGCAGAAGATAGAATCGACTTTATTGATAATGGACGATGTATTGAAGATGATGATGGATCTTTGGAGGCAACAAAGGGTACGACCACAAAGGGTGTTGTGCCTGACTCCTAAAAAAATTATTAAAACCTAATCTAAGCCATCTGCAAAATTATATGGCTAAAAACAAGTATATATAGTATTCTAGTTTTCTAGGTCAAAAAGTGTAAAATCAGGTCTGAAGGCGTCATAATGTTTGGACTTTGTGTCCAAGGGCCTTGAGTTGACTTATTGGGATTTAAAATACTTGGAATAGATTAACTTGAGTCTGGAGAATTTCTTGTTCGAAATCCAAATGGTGTTCCTTTTGTTTTGGCCTTCTCTACGCACCCTTCATTTGCAAGACAACTGGACCAGTCTTCAATAAAGTTAATGTAACTCTTTGTACACATCTCCAGATAAGATGAAACCACTTCGAGATGAAAGCTAATTAAATTCTCTCGATTCTGTATAAATTTAATCAAAATGTATTGAGGATAAGGCCACCTTATTGGACGATACTTCTGATGCTCGAAAACTTTCCAAGAACTGAGTTTTGCTCCAATTAGCTCCATAAAGTTCCAAAATATATTTTGACCTGAATTGACTCAAAAACTACAAATGCAAGAAAAATATATCTAATTGCATAAATTTGTGTAAAAACCCTAAGAAAACCTATCAAAATTCATAAGTAAAGTGGTAAAATATTTGATGTTATCAGTTAATATTTCAACGGGAGTGTCTCGTGTCATTCAAATCATGGCTGATCGATTTTCTTTAAAGGTTCTTGGAAATCTTTCTAAATTTTTGGGAATGAGGACTACAAAAACTGATTTTTTATATAAAAGTCGCATGATTCATGCCAAATCAGTGCCTACGTCTGTCTATGTCTTTGACATATTCATTAACATTAAAGTCTGACTTTGTTCGTCTTGATCCAAAACCATATAGAGAAACTATTGCCAGATTCCAATATCTTTCTTTGACATGACCTGGTATTGTGGTTAACCGTCTTTTGCAGTATATGCATTAGCCAACGACAACTCATGAAAAAGCAATGAAACACGTTCTTCGTTACTTGGCAGGAGAATTAGACAAGTGAATCATTTTCTCTGCTTAATGTCATTAAGTCTGTTATTCTGTTGCGGGATGGGCTAGTAATCAAGACGACTATACATTCACGAGGGTGTACATTGTGTTTCTTGGAAGCAACTGATATTATCATATTTTCTCATTTTAGGAGTATAATTTAGTTGCATTTTCATATCATTAAGTGTTTCATTTAGAGTTTTTGTTCTTAGTTCTTAGTCATTTGAGTGTCTAGAGTCTAGAGTCCTTAGGAATTGCACATTCTCCTCTTCTTACACCATTTCAGGTCGCTTTGAATCAATAAACGGGAGAACCAAAGCGATCAAACGAAGCCTCAAGTCAAACAACAAAGAAACGCCACTTTCAGGAGAGTACCAACCTGTGCATACCAACCCACGCCCTCCTTGCGCAGGTAGGTACATCTGTACCGACCTGTGCATACCGAGCTGCGCACCCCAGTACTTAAACCAGAAAGAATCGAAGATCAATACCGACCAGATGTACCGACCTGCGCGTGTCTTGCACAGGTCGGTATTGCCTCCGATTGAAGAAGAATGCTTGAACCAAACCGGTTTTTCCCGGTTTAGTCAAACCAATTCACATTTACTATTTAAGGAAATCTAAGACAAGAAAAGACCTAAGTTTGATTTCTTTTGATTCTCTTTTA
>OVAN01009413.1:679-16962 GCA_900406275.1 Anastatica hierochuntica | reverse complement strand
AGGTGATCAAGCCAATTCAAGCATTAAGCACAGAGAAAAGCGAAGATCAAACGTTAATTCCCCAATCTAACAATCTAATAATCACTGAATCATGAAATCTCCTTTTGAGAAACCGTAAATCCAACTAAAGATCTACTCACACATAGCAATCAAATCAACACAAGATGAATTTGAGAAAGACATATTGTATTGAATCAATAACGGAAAGTAGAGATAAGAAATCTTCTCCAAAAACGAAGTACAGAAGAGTATGATCTCTCTCGGAATTACAAAGCTTAGCAGTGTGTTCTAAAACTCGAAAATAGCATAATAAAACCTAAAAAACGAGTCTGGGTGTTTTAATATGTAATATGGGTCTTCAATCTTCGGTTCTGGTTCAAAATAAGTGGTTTTGGTCGCTTCGAGACAGGGATCGATCGATCCTTTTCTTGGATCGATCGATCTCTGTCCTCCTGTCAGGATACTCATTTCTGCGTATTCGTCTCCTCGCTGCCAGCATGACAGGTGTTCACTAAAATGGCCATAACTTTTGATCGGACCATTGGATTTCCTTCAAACCACCTCCAAAGTAAAGCTTGCTCACGTGGATATCTTTTTTCGAAAATTCAGCTCGATCCAACAGTGAAAACTTAGTCAAATTGGGCCAAACTTCTGATGCTTCAGCATGATTCTGCATTCCAAATATCTGTTTTTGGCCCAATTTGTTATGTTTCTCTCCAAAACAACCTAAAACCTGTAAAAGCACTAAAGAACACCAAAAGACTCCAAAAAGAACCAAATACATATTAAAAAATCATTTTTCTTGAATAAAACAATAGTAAAAATCCATAAAATACGAATACATCAGAAAGATGCAGAAATTGAGCATCACTTATGAGTGGCATCACATGCTCTAGAGCATCATGCGAAAAGAATTGCGGTGGCACACCCCGCAGCTCAATCCAAATTGCATTGTTGTTAGTTCTGGAATCTCAGGCTGAAGTCCCGATTCCCATTTCCCAACGAACATAATCCGCCCTCTTATGTGCCACATTCCTTACGCCTAAACTTTTCTTCTAGTATCTCTTTTAGGAATCTTGATAAGGAAAGCTATTGGTGAGAGGCGAGAGACAGTAATATCTCTTTGTCTTCTGCTCAATATCCCATTTGTGATCGCATGTAGGGTTCCTGGAGTCGGAGCTCTTCCTAGGAATAGAGCCAGGATGAACGACTCCCATCCGTGTTGATTCCGTAAAATGACCTCATCAGGTCTCATCACAAAGGGTTCCCCTGAGTCTAAAGTGAAGCCTTGTTCTTTTTTGCTCATCCTTTGTGAACCAGAGACTAGCTCGCACCAAGAACGCTTCACCATTGGAGGGGGCATATATGAGTTTGACACCTTGTCAAGACCCAGGGCTTTGGAGGTCTCTGCTTGCACTGTAGGACCTGAAGTTTTGAGAGCCTTCTGCGAAGATTCAACTAGATTCCCTCCATGGAAAGTCAAATTTTGATTTTTCTCAATTCCAGATGAGGGAGAAGAGTCTCTTTGCAGTGATTCAGAGGTTGCCTTCACTGGAAACTCCATCCCTGAGACAATATTCGACCGCTACTGTAATGGATCTGAAGAAGCTTTCACCAAAAATCATTGAGAGCCTTTGTTGCAATTCCCGATGACACAAATCTGGTTTGTGCAGAAGAAGATTTCTAAGAAGTTTTGGATGGTGGAAGTTTTGGTGGTGAGTTGCGTTTCTTGGCCATTGTGGGTGGCTGGCGGCGGAGGCCAGGGACCGACGCCGACGAGTGATTTCGGTGTGAGAGTTTTTTTTCGTCTTTGATTTGATATCTTCTCGCTTTCAAAAAAAAATTTTAGAATTTTGAATCATATTTTATACAATCAAAGCAAAACCACGACGCCATATTATTACTTGGTTCGGTGAGATGTGCGTATGTGGTCACGTACATATTTTCGTGGTGAAAGAAGTTTTCTCGTTGTATGTCTGTTAAAAGAAATTAGATTGATGATGATGCTGGTTTATGACATGATCATCTTGTCCCACCATTACTCATGACGCGATCAATGCCACCTAAAAAGAGATATTTCTAGTCAATCAGTTTTGTTTTCATATAGCCCTCATAAACCACTGAACTTGTATACAATGATGAGTTGTACATGTACACATTTTTGAAGTGTATAACTCTTCTTCTCATCGTAATTGATTATTTTAATATAATCCACCAGACTTGTAAAAGCTATGCGCCTGTGGATAAGGCTGGGCATTTTACCCGATAACCAAATCCGACCAAAAAAACCGAGTTAGGAACGGATTTGGGTCCTTTGTAATATTTGATTGGGTTTCACTAGCTTGGTACATCGGGTTCGGTTTCAGATGGGTATTAGAACCAATCCAAACTATTTCCCCAATTCACCGAACCCTGAAATAGTTTGGGATGTGTTCTTGATGGATAAATGATTATCAATTACAGCCTTTAATCCTTCGTGGTTTGGATTCGCAAGAAAAAACGTTCATTTCAACGTGAGATTTGAAGATTCCGCCATGTCAGATTACACCATTTTCTCGAGAATGTTTTGGCTTTTCATCCGATAAAATGACGAGATCAAGAAAAGAAAAATATAGTCTACCATTGAATAATGAACGAGATAAATTCAAACCAAAGAATCATCACAAACATGAAAAAATCTAAAGAGAGAACTTTAAGAAGAAGAACAATAACAAAAAATCTGAATCAGAGAATCAAAAGGGATACCCAAAGATCAAAGCAAAGAAAAACACGTAGATTATCGAATAGCTACCATGATTTTATCATGAGAGAACAAGAAGTAATAAACAAACAAATATGGTCCATACTTTGTTATTGTTTCGGGTTAAAACCCCGAATTACCATATTGGATCAAACAAAAATGTCACATATTTACAGAAAACAGATATAGAATTTACAAGTTATAACTACATGGATCAGAATGGTGTCACAATAATTAGTTAGGAAGGAAGCTTCGATGACAAAAAAAAAACAACAGGATGCAAATATCTTATTTGAGCGTTCGAACAAAAATTCTTATATCATTTAATTAAAATATTTTCAAACGCCAATAAAAAATATTTATGGACAATTATACCATACACTGGGTTGGTGTTTTCTTTGGTGCCTTAATGATGCAGACAGATCACTATCTCCTCTATTGACCACTAATGCCCCGGTTGGTTAGGTTTGAGACTCTATTTACGATTTTTGGACACTATGTTTACGTCTACTCTTTCTTCTCATACTTTAGATAGTGCTTGGATGTTTTCCCTGATGCTTAGACAAACTTAGCAATTGTTATGTATGTTTCCTAAACATTATTTTTTTTTATATGATGCATACATATTTTAGCAAAAAAGAAAACTACATAACACACTCATTGAGATAAATAACTATACTATTTTATAAATCATTTCTTTGAAATATCATGCACATACACTAAAAATATTTTTTAAAGACTTAGAAATTAACTTTTTTAGGCTCTAGTTTAGTATTTTGTGTTTAAAGTTTAAATTTTGAGTTTATCATTGCTCCGGTCCAGAATACGATTAATCCATTTTTATGGTTGAGAGTTCAGTTTTGATGGTTTTAGTTCAGGTTTAGTTTTTTGGTATTTTTGAAAAACATTTTATTTTTGGTATTTTTGAAAAACAAACTTGTTATGGTGTTCTGGAGTTTAATAACTTTTCAATATAAATTAATATATGTTTAATATAAAACCATTCATAAAAGGATTAGTAAAATATGACCAATTAATGAATATGCAAAAGATAGTCATCTTTCCCAAATTATTCTAGTATCATATAGCACAAAAAATATATCTCATTATTGAGAACAAAGAATGCGAGTTAAATTTGAAGAAAGCAAGAGAATTAGAGAGAAACTCAATTGAGACAAATATGCATTTATAATTTCATAATTTTTTATTGAATACGTGAATAAAACTTTTAAATCCGTATTTATAGGTCTGAATTCGAGTTCTAATTAGATTTAGAGAGTGAATTTGAAAAATTATAACTAATTCCTCGAAAAAACCAAATTACAATCTCTCCCCGTCTCTCCCTTTTCTCTCTTTTTCCACAAAAAGAGAGTAATTTTGTAAAATCTTCTATTATTTTATTAATTTTTGTCACCTCTAAAATCTAAATATAATTTTTTTGGACATTGCTCAAGTTTACCTATTAATTTTCTCAACCAATTAAAATACTATACCGGGAGGATATACGACCCCATGCACCCCACAAATATCATGATTGAGTACATGTCTAACGACATCCGGTTAATGAAAATATCATTTTAATGCGACTTTGAGATTTAAGTCACTATTTAGAATAACACTTGCATATTTTGAATGTAAAAGCTCGATATCCATAAAATCAAATCTAGGTACTATTATATTTTGATATCGTGAACATAAACCAAAGATTTTCAAAGTTTCAATATACATTAACGAAAATCTTAATACCATTATATTTTTTTCAACTTCTTTAATTAAACATATGAACCGATCACATCTCACTCTGTGTATATTACAAATATTTCAAACTATTCCATTATGGCTTTATCAAGCAAGTGTTTCTTTTTGTTTCTTGTATATGACTATTCTATTCTTCTCAAGTTTGCAACAACAAAAATATCCATTTTTTAAATTCATAATTATATGATATGTTCGTTGCACATAATATTATATACCTTATGTTTTAGATTAATTGATTTAATATTTCAAATACTTCATAAAATGCAGAATGCAACAAGAAACATCGAAAAAAAAAATTCTTTAGCAGATGATGTGTTAAAGAGATTTCGGATGTCAGTCAATTATCATTTGCATGTTTTCAATGAATACTAACTGGTTTTTATTGGCATGTTTTTTTTTGGTTAAAAAAGGTCAAACCCACGTTGATGACGAACTAGACCTAACCTCTAGGTGTGAGGCCAGCTCACAGATAGACCTCACTGAATATTCAAATGGGCCGAAAGTAAGGTAACATTGCAACTAAATGTGAGGGTTGGCTAGGACCAAGGAGACTGATGACTGAAGGGAAGGTTGAGTGACTCAAATATGACAAGATTGAATACGTGGCGCTGATGTGTCGAAGCTCATGTGTTTATGGAAAAGAGAAGATTTGCATATCGTGGGAGATAGCTTCAAGATTCTCTAGGTCAAGTGGAGACATCTATTTAAGCAAGAAAAGAAAGTGAGGTACGGTGTGCGTTTTGAGAGAGAGTTTTAGCGAGAGCGTTTTTCTTCTTAGGGTTTTGGGTGAAACAAGCAGTCGTTGTTGCTTCATAGCTAGGAAGGGTTTTTAGATATTGGTCAGTGGTGTTGGCAAAGAAAAGCTAATCACGTCAAACTGATCAAACAAAGACTTGTATAAGTTTTGTTTGAGTGATATCTAATAAAGAGTGTTTCGTGTGATTTCGAGTTTTTAGTTCTATTTCTATGTCTGTGTTCTTACAATTGGTATCAGAGCAATCAACCAATATACAGGTTGAAATCTTGGGAGATAGGAATGGACGCTGGAAAAGAACTTATCGCGGTGCAAAAACCTATTATTCTTGATGAAAACAACTATGGTCATTGGAAGGTTAAGATGATCCAGTTGATCAGGTCAGTGGATGAAGATGCTTGGACCTCAGTTGAAGAAGGATGGGAGGAACCACATGTCGTCTCGACAGGAGGAGAGAAGCTCCCAAAACCCAAAGATAAGTGGAAAGATGCAGAAAAACTTGCATCAAAATTTAACTCCAAAGCCATGACTGTGATCTTTGGAGCTGTTAACTTGGAACAATACAAATTAATTCAAGGCAGTGAGTCAGCTAAAGAAGCGTGGGATATCTTGAGAAATTCGTTTGAAGGAGATGCAAGTGTAAGAAGGACCCGACTGGATCATCTGGCCTCACAATTTGAGAATCTGAGGATTGGGCCTGATGAGTCCATTAAAAGTTTCAGCTCTAAGCTCAACGCCATGACACATGAAGCTTCTGTGTTAGGCAAAAAAACACAAAGAAAAGAAGCTAGTTAAAAAACTTCTGAGATGCTTGCCTCCAAAGTATGCTGCTCACAAAGTCGTTCTAAAAATGACTGAAAACACTGATACTCTTAAGTTTGAGAAACTTGTGGGGATGCTCAAAGCAGAAGAGATAGAAGTCGCTCCCAATTTGAATAACACACACAAGGGTGTGGCTCTGACGGTTGAAGAAAAGGATGAACACTTTCAAAAACTTGAAGACAACATGAGTTTGCAGGCAAAAAACTTTGGAAAAATGCTGAAGAGGGTTGAGAAAGGAACTAATAAAACCTTAAATCGCTCAGTCAAGTTTGGAGAAGATAAGCTTGGTCGACCTGATGCAGATTCCTCTGCCATGAGAAACCTTCGCTCTGATTGAGATACTGGGAGGAAAAATTCAGATATTTAGTGCTTTGAATGTGAAGGATATGGCCACGTAAAAATGGAATGTCCATTGACTAAGCGCAGAGAGATTCGATGCTCAGAGTGCAAAGGTTTTGGACATGTGAAAACTGAATGCCCAAATCTCACTAAACGAAAGGAAAGATCCTTTCTATGTTTCAGTGATTCAGAGACTGATGATGAGGATGACTCCGACATGCTGAATTTTGTTGCCTTTGCCGCAAATACGGATGGATCTAAGAACATAGTAGAATCTGACTCTGAAAGCGAATGTGACCAGGAAATTGATCCTAAAATGGAGTATCGTAAGCTGTACGATAGTTGGGTCAAACTGAACAATGACAACTTGAAGCTAGAAAAGGAGAAAGCTATGTTGAGGGCAAAAGTGAACATACTTGAACTGGAAAATATCCCATCTCAAAAGGAGGAAGTCAAATCAGAGACACAAGCAGAGACCGATGTGTCACTCAATCAGAAGGCTGAGTAACAAATCAAGTTGTTGGAGTCAAGACTGGATCACATGCAAAATGTCATTGATCAAGAAAGAGAAAAGTCTAAAAGTCTAAAAGTCTCGAGCATACCTTGCAGGAAAATCGGAAGAAGATCTGTATGTTAAATTCAGGAACCGAAAATCTGGAGCATATCCTAACAATAGGACAACCACCTAAAGCCAACTGGAGATTGGGGTATACCAGCTTTAAGGGAGAACCAAGTTCAGAAACAAGGAAAGAAGTGTTTCTCGGGAATTTTGTGAAGAGTAATCAAACTAATCACATGGAAGAAGCAAAATTGAGAATTGAAATAAAGACGGCTGGCAAGGAATCAAGCCATATGCGACAATCAAATGTGAAAGTTCCTTAACCTAAGATGGAAACTCAGCTGACTATTTATGCCAGAAACAGGGGATGTCTGTTCTGTGGAAAGCACAACCATCGTGTGTAGCATTGTTTCCTCAGAAAAGGAGAATAAGTCATGCTTGGAGAACAATACAATGCTATGTGGAACCAACTAAAGTGGATATGGTCTGGATTCCAGAAAGAGTTTTGTATGTCTTGCCTGAGCGGAGGCTAGAAGTCAAGAAGATAGTGACAGAAGAGGATAATGCTTATCTAGAATAGAGCTTATCATTGACATGCAATTTTGCTCAACTGAATTCTTTTGGAGTGTGTGATGAAAACAACTTATGTGACCTGCACTCAAAAACCACATAATATGAGATACCAATGCTCAAGAATGTTGCCTACACCTCAATTGAGGCAGAGGATGGTGCTACGTGGTACTTTGACAGTGGAGGCTCACGCCACATGACTGGAGATGTCCATTCCCTACGGATACACACAGAGTTAAAAGGAGGAAAAGCCACCTTTGGAGATGGTGGTCAAAGGAAAATTCAAGGTGTTGGCACGCTTGAACAATCAGATCAACCACAGTTGGCAAACGTGTATCTGGTGGAAGGACTTAAAGCTAACCTAATAAGCATCAATCAACTATGTGATGAAGGATTAAACGTGGTATTCACCAAGACGGAGTGCGAAGCAGTAGATGAGAAAGGAAACGTTATACTTTTTGGAATTCGCTCTGGTAACAACTGTTACATGTGGAGACCATTAGAGAAATGTATGTCAGTTGTGGCAACCAAATTGGACATGTGGCACAAGAAGCTAGAACATATGAACACGAGAGCCTTGTGTCGCTTGGTAGATTCTGAGGTTGTGAGAGGGGTACAAAAACTGGAAGGTAAGTCCGAGATTTTCTGTGATGCATGCAACAAAGGGAAGCAAGTCAAAGTTCACCATAGCAGAGTGACTGACATAACTACCAAAAGGGTTCTGAAGCTTGTTCATATGGACCTTCTGGGACCAGTTCAGACTGAGAGTATCTCGGGAAGAGGTATGTTTTTGTACTGGTTGATGACTTCTCACGCTACACTTGGGTCAGGTTTCTGCGAGAAAAGAGTGAAGTAGCTGAGAGCTTTAAGATACTTTCTTTACAACTCAAGACTGAAAAAGGAAGCATCATCCACATTAGAAGTGATTGGGGTGGAGAATTTGTAAATGAGATTTTTGAAAAAATCTGTCAAAGTCAAGGAATAAGGCATCAATTCTCAGCACCTCGGATACCTCAGCATAATGGAGGGTTGAAAGGAAGAATAGAACACTTCAAGAAATGGCAAGAGCAATGATGAAAGGAAATAGTGTGTCACACAGGTTCTGGGCAGAAGCCATAAACACAACTTGCTACATCATCAACCGTGTCTATGTGCAACCTGGTTCCACGATGACGCCTTATGAAATCTGGAAAGGAAAGACTCCTAATCTCAGTTACTTCCATGTTTTTGGATTTGTTTGCTACATCCTAAATGACAAAGACAATCTTTGTAAATTTGATTCACGAAGTGATGAAGGAATTTTTCTGGGATACGCCACAAACAGTATGGCCTTTCGTGCCTATAATCGGAGAACTCGAATGGTAGTGGAATCAGTAAACATTGTGTTCGACGATAACAACATCTCTCAGCTTCAAGAAATTGTGCTGACTGAAGATGAGTCACACAGGGATAGATTGTCGCATTCTCATAATCTGGAATCAGATGATGTGAAAAGTGAAGAACATGTTGAGCAATGTGACATATTTGCTGTTCAAGTTCACAAATGATGGCAGAATCACGCGAAAGAAGCAAATCAATTTCAAAGAAATGGTGATGCTTGCTGAAGTTTTGGAGTTTGGATGCTTTGTTTCTTTAATTGAGCCGTGAAATATTCAAGAAGCACTTGAAGATGAATTCTTGACAAATGCATGTATTGAAGAACTAGAGCAGTTTTCACGACTATAAGTGTGGGACTTGGTGGCTAGACCAAAAGATGTGAATGTCATAGGCACAAAGTGGATCTTTAAGAACAAGATAGACGAAAATGGAAATGTGGTTAGAAACAAAGCAAGACTGGTGGCTCAGGGATATATCCAGGTTGAAGGAGTAGATTTTGATGAAACTTTTGCACATGTGGCTAGGCTGGAATCTATAAGACTCCTATTGGGTATCGCTTGTGACTTAAAGTTTAAGCTATACCATATAGGCGTGAAGAGGGCATTCCTAAATGGATTACTCCAGGAGGAAGTCTATGTAGCTCAACCTAAAGGTTTTGAAGATCCAGACTCACCTGACCATGTCTATCATCTGAAAAAGGCTTTGTATGGACTGAAACAAGCGCCCAGAGCATGGTATGAGAGGTTGGTACAATTCCTGCTTGTGTCAGGATTTTTTCGAGGAAACGTTGATAAGACGTTGTTTATCTTAACTGAAAACCAAGACGTTTTGGTGGTTCAAGTCTATGTTGATGATATTTTGTTTGGAGGGACTGATCAAGCTCTGGTGGATAAGTTTGTCTCAACTATGACTAAAGAATTTGAAATGAGTTTGGTTGGTGAATTGACCTACTTTCTGGGATTACAAGTAAGGCAGTTGGAGGATGGGATATTCATCTCACAAGCTTCCTTTGCCAGAAACTTAATCAAGAGATTCGAAATGCAGACCGCAAAGGAATCAAAGACACCAATGAGCACAACTACATAAATGTCTAAGGATGAGAAGGGAGTCAAAGTAGATGAAAAACTCTACTGAGCAATCATTGGGAGTTTGCTTTATCTCACTGCAAGTAGGCCTAATCTGTGCTACAGTGTGGGAGTTTGTGCCAGATATCAAGCAAGCCCTCGTGAATCCCACATGATAGCAGTCAAGCGTATCCTTCAATATGTGAAAAGAACTTTGGATTTTGGTGTTTACTTTACCAAGGATACTAACGCTAACCTTGCAGGATTTTGTGATGCAGGCTAGGCAGGAAGTCTAGATGATCGGAAAAGTACCTGTGGTGGATGCTGTTTCATGGGGAAAAACCTGATTGCATGGCACATAAAGAAACAGAATTGTGTCACTCTGTCAACAGCTGAGGCAGAGTACATTGCACTAGGTAGCTGTTGCACTCAACTACTATAGATGAAGCAAATGCTCAATGATTATGGTATCAATATTGACTATTTTCTTGTCTTCTGTGATAATGTGAGTGCAACAAATATCTCTCAAAACCCTGTTCAACATATTCTAGAACCAAACATGTTGATATTAAGCACCATTTTGTTAGAGAGCTTGTTGAAGAGAAACACAATTACTTCAAGAGTTTTAAACATATGAGTTAAAAAATGAAAAAAATTATTATGCAAAACTATGTTTATCTTTTTTTCGTATAAATTAATTTTATTAAGTCAACTATGAAGAGAATTACAATAACTGGTAAAACAAAATAGTTCCGGAGAAAAATCAGTAGAGTTAAAAAGCTTCATAAACGAATAATTAATACAAAAACCAGATATACTAAGTTTGTGTGTGCGTATGTATACTCACTAGGTGTTGGTCTACGGACATTGTTTAATTTTGTAAATTTCATCATATAAGTTAAAACAATAACTAAGTCTGGAAAATCCATCTCCTCTCTTTTCATTTCATTTAATTGTCTTCACATGTTGCTGTTTTAAAATATGTGACATATTCAGTTGATGCAAGTTTTTGGTTTACGGAATATAGAATATATGTAGTTACTTATCATATTTAGGTTTTGGATTCAAAATGGTTTATGAGACAACATATTACATCTCTTTAAAAATAATCATCATAACTGTGAGGGTTAAATCTCACAATCACTTTTAAAAAGATCTTGAAGAGGTTTTAGAAACGGGACAGAGTGGGATCGAAACCCGTTAGAGCTAAGACTATAGATTAAGAAGAATGATGAACTGATTCTTATTGATGTTTCGTATCAAAAGTGTTTACAAAAGAACATGAATAAAGGAATGATTAATCGAAGGCTATAATACTGTTTTCTCTCTCTCGTTTTCTATCTCTCCATCCAACCCCCTCTCTTGTTCTCGAAAGCTCCTTCTTATAGCTTGATCTTCCTAGATCCTCGGAACGCCCTTAGAGATATCCTCTCCTGTAATCTCGCAACATACGCTTCCATTTGACTCGGCGACACCTGGCTTCCAGGCTTCGTAACGGGCTGGACTTGTAACCAGCCTTTTCTCTTTGCTTCCGGTTTCAATTAACTTATTGGGCCTGGGGGGATTTCGGCCCTCACAATTGCCCCCAACATCTTGGGCCAGTGTTTCATGGGCCGTGATGCGTGAATCCCTTTACCGAAAGAAATCCCNCGTGATGCGTGAATCTCTTTACTGAAAGAAATCCTGCCAAAGATACGTACAATCTTGAACAAAGATTCATCTCCCCTTAATCAAAGGCTGAGATCTAGCGAAACCGATCCGACGGCTATTGTTATGGGGAACTGAAGGGTTTCGCTCGGGTTTCGAAAAGATTTGACGTGATATAAAATCATCATTAACTGCACCACTTCTACCTCCATACGCCACTTGCACGATCGCCAAGGTACCCTCTCTTCTCCCTTCTTTCTTTATTTGTCGTTTTGTCTCTCACTTTTCCTTAAACTGTTTTCGTTCTTTCTTGGTTTTCATTCGCTAGTTCCTTAAGAGATTCTCCTTTTTAGAAATCCCCTAGCTATTGTGTTCCTATCTCCTTTCTTTTTCTCTTAATGGGCAAAGACAACGCCAGAGGCTCTAAGGCTCCACGAGAAACTCGTAAACGAAAACGTGTGAACCTTGCCATTATCGACAAAGCTGTCGCCGTAGCCATCAAGACGGAGATGGTTTCTAGGGCTCTTTCCTTGACCAATTCTGAAGATGCTGCCTTCGGGCCCCACCAGCCTTCCTCTCTCACTGATCAGGAAGTGTGTAACCTGATAGTGAAGGCTGGTGCTCCGAAGAATCTGAAGTTGGTCCCGTCATCTACGGATACCCCTGAACATGCACCGGAGGGGTGGTTCTGTGTTCACGAGCAATATATTTCAAAATGTCATCTTAGATTTCCGCTCCCTTCTCTCCTGTTAGATCTTCTCGACCGCTATGGTCTAGCTCTCCCCCAACTTTGTCCCTCTGTTATCTGTGTTATCATGGGTCTTATTACTAGATCCAGAGAGGAAGGTATCGAATTTGGTATCCAGGACTTAGTCAACTTATATATGATCAAAGAGAGTAACCCTACCAAGGGAGCTGGTGGTACCTATTACCTCGCGGCTCACACGGGTCGTGGGATCTTTTCTTTTTCTGTTAATGATGAATTTTGGCGAAAGAAATTCTTCTTTGTGAAAGTTGACCCTTCCACAGTCCCTGAGGGTCGCTTGATGCGTACCTCCTGGGTCCGTTTGATCAGTTAGGGTTGCTCTCATCCTTCTAACATTTCTCTTCCAGTTATCATGTTTCTAATGTGTGATTATTGTTTTCCAGGCACTATGGACCCTCCAAACGCTTATCTCAAGGTTGCTAGAGCCCTGGTTAGAAAACTGAAACAAGGACCCCTCAACTGGTCGAATTTTCCTTCTTTGAGGATCCGCAAGGCCAGGTTTCCTGAGGATTACAGGATCACGTACCCTGAACCAATTCCTGTGAACCAACTCGAAGGTTAGTTTTCTTTGGTAGCAATCCTCTTTGCCTTACGTTTATTCAACAATTTTCTGCTTTGATGTCCAGTATCCGAAGATCAATCCCCTGTCGACATTTCTACAGAAGCTAGCACATCAGATATTGTTCAAAAGATGCCTCTTCAGCCCTTGTTCCGCTCTCTCGATGCTAGGTTTCGTCAGATGAGGACCTCCGGCGGTTCTCATTCCAAAGGGAGCCTAAGCGATAAGGTCCCTGCTGGTTCCTTTCGTGATTCCATCAGAGAAATGCTTGATGACGGCTCTTCTAAGCCTCCACAAGTGGCTATCCCAATCACAACCATTCACATTGCCCCCTCTGTCCAGAGGCAAAATGCGGAAGTTGATGTCTCAGGTATGATCCATCCAGATTCTAGAGGGAAAGAAATCGTGGTCCCTGGGGATAATGTTGCCAGCCCTCGTGTTTCGAGGGGTAGCCAGGAGTCTGACCGTCCCTCTGCCAAAAGGGTGCGTTCTAGCTTTGGGGATAGAGCGGCCATGACTTCTTATTCTTCCTCTAGGGGTAGCCAGGGTGCTTTGAGCTTCACCCATTCGGGTCCAGGTTTAGTACTTGATGATAACTGAGAGCTGGCCACTCTGATGCGTCACATGAAGCAGCCAGGGTCCCCATTCCCAGCTACCAACAGTTTGAGGAACAAGACGGGTTACCTGGATATGTCTTACCATCTTGGTCAGGTAGGATATATATTTGTTTTTGTTATTTTCTCGAAGTACTAACTTCTTAACTCCTTTCTGACTTATTTGGTTGTTTCAGTTGGCTAGCGCGATCAACCATTCTACTGTGGGCTATGAGAACCTCTTTGAGGACTTCCCTGACGCCCGTGAACTCGAAGATGTGAGGGTTGCTTTTCAAGATACCAAAAATTCTCTGACTCAATCTAAGGTCCGGTGTTCTGAAGCTGCAGGCCCGAGTGGGGAGCTGATGTCTCAATTGGAGGTTCGTGAAGGGAAGATAGCTGATCTCTCCCTGGATCTTAAGGTCAAGGGTAACAAGATCCTGGCACTCGAAAGTGCAAAGAAGACGGCTGATGCGCAGGTCAATGAGCTTATCTTAGCTAATAAGTATCTTGTCTCAAACAGGGATGCTGAGGTCAGGAGGGCTGTGAGAACGGGTAAAAAGGAGGTGATCGGGGCCTATGAGAAGGTTCTGGTGTCTATCAAGGAGAAGTTCCAGAAGAAGGGAGATGAGGTTTCTGCCCAGATCTATGCTCAGGAGGTTCAGGCGAACATAGAGCTGCTAGCGGGTCTCATCTCAAAGGAGATTAGAAGTGTTCAGGAGGACCATGGTCGTCTGCTGGCCCTGCTTCCTTCTGTTGTTGAAAATTATGATAAGTCTTTGGTTTCTGATTTTTCTATTTCAAAGCTTCCTCTTCCCTAGTTGTCTGAAGGCTCGGAGCCTATGGACGTGGCTACTCAGGATCCACCTGTGCAGGACCAAGTTAATAAGGAGGCTAGACAAGAGATTTCGATGATCAGTGAGCCCTCTGAGCAGGCTGTTGATGGGAGTGAGGTCCAGGTCACGAGGGACCATGACATTTAATGGGTTGTCGTATCTTCCACCTTTATTAGGTTTCTGGGCCGTATGAGGCTCATTTTCTCTCTTTTTTTTATTTCTTAAGTACTTTATCCGATGCCTGACGAGGCTTTTAGACTTGTGAATCTGGAGCCTGGAGAGGCCTTTATACTCATGGATCTCGGAGCTTGGAGAGGCCTTTAAACTCTTTAAAACTTTTGGCGCATTTTAGTGCGTTTATTAAGTATCTCGAGTTGTATCTTTCTTTTACTTTTGAATATGACTTGGCCGGATTTATGACTTAATATGCGACCTTTAGTTTGCTTAGTCAGAAGACCTATCCGTTTACATTTTTAGGATGGTTCGGATGGCGTAAGGCTTCTAACTCCATTCGGGTGGTCTGAACTACTTTGTTTGTGCCCCTTTCTTTTTGAGGCTCCGGTTTGCAGTTTGGTTCATAGGTGTTGAAGAGGGGACTAAAGCCTTTCAATCTCTTTTGGGCCTTCCAGCCTTTGAACTGACAGGATCCCGAGGCCTGGTGAGCTATCGAATCTCTTGGGACTCCGTTTCGATCGATTAAACTTCAGGGATCTTTGTTTGGGCTCCTAGGAACCTGATATAGATTGATAGGATTTCAAGACCTTTATCGATTTGGAGGTTTCTAGGAACCTGATTTAAATTGGTAGGATTTCAAGACCTTTATCGATTCGGAGGTTTCTAGCAACCTTATTCAAATTGATAGGATTTCAAGACCTTTACTGATTTTGAGGTTTCTAGGAACCTACATTAGATTGATAGGGTTTCAAGACCTTTATCGGTTTGGAGGTTTCTACGAACCTTATTTAAAAATTGATAGGATTTCAAGACCTTTACTGATTTCGAGGTTTCTAGGAACCTACTTTAGATTGATAGGGTTTCAAGACCTTTATCAATTGGGAGGATTCTAGGAACCTTATTTAAATTGATAGGATTTCAAGACCTTTATCGATTTGGAGGTTTCTAGGAACCTTATTTAAATTGATAGGATTTCAAGACCTTTACTGATTTTGAGGTTTCTAGGAACCTACTTTAGATTGATAGGGTTTCAAGACCTTTATCGATTGGGAGGTTTCTAGGAACCTTATTTAAATTGATAGGATTTCAAGACCTTTATCGATTTGGAGGTTTCTAGGAACCTTATTTAAATTGATAGGGTTTCAAGACCTTTACTGATTTTGAGGTTTCTAGGAACCTACTTTAGATTGATAGGGTTTCAAGACCTTTATTGATTTGGAGGTTTCTAGGAACCTTATTTAAATTGATAGGATTTCAAGACCTTTGTTGATTTTGAGGTTCCTAGGAACCTAATTTAGATTGATAGGTTTAAGTAACGACGCTTGAGGTCGAATAGTGCTGACACGCTATGGCTCGGAAGTCAGGTACCTGATGGTGAGGGACCTGAGCATCCCGAGTAATGGTTTTCTTTTATGGAATGGGGCTGCACTCAAAGGAGGAGCTGCCTACGTACCCCGTCAGGGGATCAAGCCTAACGTAGTTCGATTTTTTGAGTACTTAATGATAGTATTTCTTGAGATTCATGGCGTTCCATGATCGTATCTCAGGTACCCCGGTTCGAACCTTCACGAGCTTATAGACGTCGGGTTTCACCATGTGAGTGATCTGATATGGACCCTCCCAGTTGGTCCAAAGTTTTTCGGCGCCTCGCTCTTTGGTATTTTCGAATACTTTTCGTAATACAAGGTCACCGACCACAAGTCTTCGTGACTTGACCTTAGAGTT
>OVAN01009412.1:0-16817 GCA_900406275.1 Anastatica hierochuntica | reverse complement strand
TCGTCAATCGGTTCCAAGACTCGTTCGTAGGTCTGGCGTCAACCGGCGTTTTAGACTTTTCTTCGAAGCGACGCGGTTCTCTAACGCTTTTAGTGGTTTCGCATCGCTTCGGAGGAAGTATCGTGTGGCCTTATGAAAGTTATCCGAGGGCCATTGATGCTAACCTCGACACTTAGATGCTTTAGTTTCTTGCGGATGGACATACTTTATTCGGAGATTGATCACGATCGACTATCTCCAAAGCTTTGAAGCCAGGTCGGGAAGAGACAGCCTGAATGATGAGAATCAAAGAGCTTTCAGATATCCTTACGATTCCCATGTCCGAAGGAGAAAACATCGTTTCCGAGACCCTTTTCAGGCATCGATTTCGTCGGGACTGTTTTTGACCCCAACAGTGGACGCCACAGCTGGACACCAGTTGATGAGCTTTATGGATGCATTTTTCGGGTACAATCAAATACTCATGCATCCATACGACCAGGAAAAGACGTCCTTCATGACTTCTCGTGGAATCTACTGCTACAAGGTGATGTCTTTTGGATTGAAGAATGTGGGATCCACTTATCAGAGGGTAGTCAACATGATGTTCGCAAGCCAAATTGGCCAGACCATTGAAGTCTATATAGATGACATGTTGGTCAAGTCCTTGGATGCGGAAGACCACATAGCACACTTGCAACAAGCCTTCTCTACCTTGAGGAAGTACAAAATGAAGCTCAACCCCTCTAAATGCTCATTCGGAGTAAGCTCCGGAAAAGTTTTGGGGTACATAGTCACATACAGGAGCATTGAAGCGAATCCGGAGCAAATCTGGGCGATTCAGGCAATCCCTTCACCCAAGACTCCATGAGACGTCCAGAATCTTACCGGAAGAATGGCGGCCTTGAGTAGATTCATATCCAGGTTGTCCGACAAATCGCATGCATTATTTAAAGCCCTTAAGTTCACGGGGAAATTTGAATGGAACCAAGAGGCCGAAGATGCCCTAGTCAAGCTCAAGGAATATCTCACAATGCCACCTCTTCTCACAAAGCCCCAAGACGGAGAGCCTCTGCTCCTGTACTTGGCTGTCTCAGACCATGCCGTAAGTGTCGTCTTAGTCAGAGAAGAAGGAAACAAGCAACGTCCAATGTACTATGTAAGCAAGTCCCTCCTGGATACCGAGACTCGCTATATTCACCTGGAAAAGCTAGCCCTCGCCGTGGTCGTCTCTCCCAGGAAGTTGCGTCCCTACTTCCAGGCTCATCCGGTGATAGTCGTCACATCTTTCCCTATCAAGTATGTACTCCACAAGCTAGAAGTATCAAGAAGATTAGCCAAATGGGCAGTGGAACTAGACGAGTATGATGTGATCTTCCGCCCTGCCACGNAGAATTCCCCCCGCCGATGGTACCAGGGGCAGAAGAAGAGGTCAGGATCCAACAGGAAAGTAAAAGCGAAGAAGAATGGGAGCTTTATGTAGACGGATCATGCAACATACCAGGGGCGGGTGTAGGCCTCGTGCTCATCTAACCAAGAGGAGAAGTGGTATCAAGAGCAGTAAGATGCAACTTTAGAGCCACCAACAATGAAAGTGAGTATGAAGCTTTAATTACAGGTCTCATCTTGGCAAAAGACTTGGGAATAGAAAACCTACAAGTTTACAGTGATTCCAAATTGATCATAAGTCAAACGCAAGGTGACTACCAAGCAAAAGATGCTAGCATGACCAAGTACCTGGCCATAGCCAAAAGGCTCATCGATTCGTTCAAAGCATGCAAACTCCCACAGATCCCGAGGGAGGAAAATTCGCATGCAGACGCCCTGGCCAACCTGGCCTCGGCCCTTAAAATTACGGAGTCAACTAGCATACCTTTGCTGGTTCTTCAATGGCCGGCTACTGACGAGGACGCCGAAGGGTCTCAAGTCTCCAACATCGATGAAGAAGAAACTTGGATGACGCCTGTTATGGGTGATTTCGGTCGTTCCTTGTAGCACTACGGAAGCTGGAGGTCGATGAATGTTTAGAAAAAGTTTTGGAATGTTTGTTTAAGCTCGAAGATCAAAGGTTGCAAAGAATTGCTTGTGTATAGATTTTTGGCTTAGGATTTTCGTGCGTGCACGTTTTCCCTTTGAGCTTGGTATTTACACATGAGTGTCATGGTTATCCCTCCAAGAAATGGATATATCATGATTATCTATAGAATATATGCATCTTGATCTAGATTACATGTCATTATCTATTAATTTAAAAAGAGAAAATAAGGGAGAGGCAGTGGTTGGCTAGCTTCCGGCTTCCGGCTATGCTTGGTAATCTGACTTCCGACTTCCGGCTATGGGACATCGTCTTGCTTTCTATTTCTGGGCATTCCCCTGCCTTGAGGCCTTACTGTTGTACTCCATCTAAGTCTGGTGAATTCCCATGACCTAAATTATTCCCAACAGTTTGCCCCTTATTGCGCAGGTTCGATCCGAAGCTGTGGAATAACATGTCTTCCGGGTGGCTTAGGCAGGAAGCTAGTGGTCTCGTGGCCATTTTAGCTTTGACTTGCGCCACCTCTACTTTCCTTAAGCATTTGCTTGCTTTTGGTCCAATTTTTTTGTCAAATAATAAGCGTTGCTGCGACGGGAGGTTGCGTCTGCCTCTTTGTCGTCTGGCCTCAGGGCTTTTAACTTTAAACTCTCGTGAACCGTTTGCAGCTTTCAAGGAGGATTATTTTGTTTGAAAAACCCAAGCTGTTTGACTTGGTGAAGAGAAGAGCTTATAGCCGTTAGCAAAAATTTAGGAAGATTTGAAGAGAGAGAATATAGCCGTTACTCTCTTGCGAGATTCGCGCCAACGATTAGACGCGTGCGGCTCATTTTGATTTCTCTTCTTTCTTTTAAACCTTTTCTTCCTTCTTCTTTGGCATTTTCGCTTCATCTCCTTTCTTTTACTGGAATTCTTGCTTCATCTTCTTCCTTTTCTTACTAAAAATCTTGCTCCCGGAATCCCTTTTAAAGCTTTCGATCCGCGATTCTAAGGTTAGATCGTCTTCTTCCTCCTTCTTTTCGCTTCTTCTAGGGTAGATTCTAGGAGTTGGTCATTAGGATTTCAAATCAGCCTTAGCTTTTAGGTCTTTCTTGCCCCGATCAATCTATAGATCCCCGATTGAAACTTTTATTGAACCCAGGCATGACCAGCTCCGGCAATGAGTTTTCTCTAGTGGCCTCATCCTCTGTCGGGGCCCATGCTCGGAGGAGGCGTTTAATTAGGACTAGCCCATCTCCTGAGGCTGAGGGGTCTTCCGAGGACACGGAGATCCCTGAGGCTAACCCGCTGCCGTTGCGCTCCGTTGCGGGTCCGGAGCTTATGAAGGTTGGCCCTTTCTCAAATCTAAACTCTGAGCTTTTGGAGGAATGGAGGCAGAAGTACTCCATTCGGGCAGGCGTTCACTTGAGGTTTCCTGGGAAGGGTAAAAGGGCTTCTGAATGCCCAGGAGACTAAATAGCCATGTATGAAGGCTATTTCGAGGCTGGAGTCAGGGGTACAGTGCCTGCACTTGTGAGGAAGGTCTCGGAGCACTTCAATATTTTCCCTTCCCAGCTGAACCCACTGTCTTGGAGGATTCTCACTGCCGTCCAGGTACTTAATGAGTTCCATGGGCTAGATCTCGGCATTGAAGAGCTCCTTTATTCCTATTACTTTCCCCATGTTCTTCCGGGTGAAGGTAGGTATTACTTTCGGCCTCGCGCTGGTGCTCCCTTGGTGTTAGAGCTAGAGAGGGAGGAAAGGAAAGGGGCAGCCTTCACGAAGCACTGGGCCCAGAATTTTGTCTTTATGAGAGTCGGGACCTCTTCTGGGTTCTCTATTCTTAGGAGATTCACTAGTAGGCTTAGGATGTTTTTGTTTCTTCTGCTTCCAGTTTGATCACTAACCCTTTTGACACTTTTTTTTTGCAGAAGCGTCCACAGAGAAGTCGATGAAGGGCAAGGAGAAGGCGGAGGAAGCTTTGAAGATCCCCGCTGAGGAAAAGAGCATTTCGTTTCTTTTGAGTGAAGAAGTGTTGAATCAGAGCAGCGTGAGAGGTTTTCTTCATGTTTCTTACCTCTTTTGTTTGCTTGCTTCTGGCTAGCTTCTTGACTAATTTTTATCTTGCAGGAAATATGTCGGGATCTAGGTCTAAGACGCTGGAGGACTTTAAAAGGGCTCAGGCGGCAAGAAAGGCCAAGTTGGCGTCTGGGAGCAAAGCTCCGGAGGTGGTAGAGATCTCGGAATCACCTTCGACTGGGTCCAAGAGGAAAGCGACCCAGAAGGCTACCACCTCTAGCAAGAAGCAGAGAGGTCCTCCAGCCAAGCAACCTTCCAACTCTATCGACGACCTGGATGGCGCTCTGGAGCACTTGTAAGGGTCAGTCTTCCCTACGATTCCTTCTGACCCTCCTAGCTCTGGTGATCTGGGCATCTTCGACCAGGTTCAAAAGGGGCTGATCAAGGTAATCGTCCTGCTTTTGGCTTCTGACTGCTATTCGGTTGTCTCCCTTTACTTTGGCTATCCTTCTTTCTTTTTGTTGCTCAGCTTGAGGCTTCTCTCATCCATGCCAAGGACCAGGTCCCCACTAAGGTGATCGCTGCAGAGAAGGATTAGGTGAAGGATTGCCTTGCCATGCTGAGGGCGGAGAAAGATAGGTGTGCTGGCTTAGAGAAGGAGCTAAAGGAGATGAAGGATCTGCTCTGGGGGCTGGAGTCAGAGAAGGAGAAGGCGCCAGAGAAGGTCCTCAGCTTGACTAAGGAGAAGGCGAAGCTAGAGGAGGAGTTGGGCAACCTGGTTGCCCGGGTGGCCACCTTTACGGATGAGATGTCCATGGCCGTCAATAGTGCCAAGATCATGGGGCGCTGGGAAATGGTTCGGGACTACCTCAAGGGTGAGGCCAAGTCTTGGATCTTGCAGGAGGAGTTTCAGAATTACAAGCTGGTGGAGATCGTGGAGGCAGAGGAAAACGGCCTCAAAGATCCCACCTTTGAAGACGAACCGGAGATTTCTCCTGCCTTGGCTTCTACTCCTCCAGCTGCCTCTGAGCCAAATGTCGAGAAGTTTGCTGCCTAGCCTCCAGACCCAGAATCAAGAAATAGGTTGCTCTCCCCTTGTGGGATTTTATATTTTTTTGTTGTTGGCGTGCCCTGCGTGGGCTTACTCGTGCCCCTTGTGGGCTTTGTAATGACTTTATGGCCTTAGTGGCCTTGACTCTTGGTTGGCCTTCTTGGCCTTGTTTCCTTTTTGCCCTTCGGGGCTTTAAAACTTATCTTCTGGCCTTTAGTGGTTTTTTATGAACATCTCTTTTAGCTCTCTGTTGTCTTTTCGCCTTAGCGAGCTTTTGACTTAGATTCAGAGATGATACCTGGGTGGACTTCTTATCATTAGCACTTTGGCCGACTGACTTCTGGCTATTGGCCTCTGACCTTCGCTCTGATCGGATGGCTTCTGGCTAAGAGCTTTTAGCCTTTTTGCCGAGATTGGATGACTTCTAGTGTTGGGCTTTTAACCTTTTTGCCTTGGTCGGCTGGCTTCTGGTTTTGAACCTCTAGCCTCTATGCCTTGATCGGCTATTTGGCTTCTGGCTTTGAACCTCTAGCCTCTGTGCCTTGATTGGTTGGCTTTTAGCTTTGAGCCTCTAGCCTTTGTTGATATTTTGGCTATTTGACTTCTAGCGTATTGGCCTCTAGTCTTTGCCGTGTTTTGCGAGAGCTCTTTGAGTTCCGGATTGGAATAATCTCATTATCTCTCTTTTTTTTAGGGAGTTCTGCTTCTTGTCCTTAGACAATTTTTAGGCTCCCCAGACGCGTTTTTAGCCTCTTTATACCCGGAGGTATCTCCTGGCTTGTTGGCATTCTATTACCCGGGGGTAACCACCAGCTTGCGTTTTTCTGCCTATTGATACCCGGAGGTATCTTCTGGCTTTTTGGCTTTCTGTTACCCGGAGGTAACCACTAGCTTGCGTTTTTTGGCCTTTTGATACCCGGAGGTATCTTCTGGCTTTTTGGCATTCTGTTACCCGGGGGTAACCACTAGCTTGCGTTTTTTCGGCCTTTTGATACCCAGAGGTATCTTCTGGCTTTTTGGCATTCAGCTATCTGAAAATAGCTGATTTTGCTTTGCTGCACTCTGCTTCCTGCAGTGAAGCCACTCTCAGTCTTATTGGTTTTTTTGGTATGTACCTCCCCCGCAAAGGGGTCCAAGTGCCAGACTTTTCTTCTACCTCCCATGTTTGGGTAAGTAGGTATGGGTGATGCTCCTGTGCTCAGATCGCATAGCTTTTGCATTTACTGCGGCCTGGTAAGCAAGGTTAAGCTTGTTTTTGCTTTTTGCTCAGCACTCTGCTTTCCGGTTGGCCACTCTCTGTTAAGCAGAATAAGCATTTTTGTCTCTTGCTTTCTTTCGGGTGTTTTCCCTTGTTCAAGCAAAGTTTCTTTCTTTTTTTGAGCTTTTTTCTTTTGCTTTGGAAGGGTACATTGCTTATGTTACTCCTTTATTGAGGAGTAGTCATTCAACTTATTTTCCCCTTGCTCTTTTCTTTTTGCCTTGGAAGGGAATGTTGCTTATGTTACTCTTTTATTGAGGAGTAATCATTCAACTTATTTGCCCCTTGCTTTTTAATTGAATTTTCTCGTGAGAAAGCAGTTGTTTTATTGATGGGTATCCGTCCTTAGACGTATCATGATTACATAAAAAGATGTAAAAAATGAAAATCCAAAACAAAAAACGTATTTGGTGTATGGTCGTCTGGGTCAGGGGCGTTGTTCTAGAAGAAGTAAGACTTTTAGGTGTAATGCATTCCAGCTATTCGGCTGTACTTTTTCGTACATGTCTTGTAACTTGTATGCCCCTACCCCTTTGACTTCAACGATTTGGTATGGCCCTTCCCAGCCAGGCACCAACTTTCCTGCGGCCTTGTCTCTGGTATTCTCAAACACTCGGTGCAGTACCCATTCTCCTTGTTGGAACGTCCGGGTTCGTACCGTCTTGTTGTAGCTGCGAGCTACTTCTTGTTGGTACTTCCAGTTTTGGATTCTTACAGCTTCCCTTTTTCGTCAAGGAGATCCAGGGACAAAGCCATCAGCTATCCATTGTCTCTTGGGGTTAGGAGTTCTGACTTGGCTGTGGGGACAGTGACTTCGGCGGGGGACACTGCCTCTGTTCCGTACACCAGGGTGAAAGGTGTTTCGCCTATTGAAGTCTTGACGCTGGTTCGGCATGCCCATAGGGTAGCTGGAAGCTCTTCGACCCAGTTGCCTTTGGCGTCGTCCAACCTCTTTTTCAGAAGGTTGACTACCGTCTTGTTGGTAAGTTCGGCTTGCCCATTGGATTGCGGATGTCTTGGAATTGCGAAACTCAGATTTATGCCCCAATCCTCGCAAAACTTTTTAAAGTTCTTTCTTGTGAATTGCGGACCATTGTCCGTAACTATCTCTTGAGGCGTTCCGAATCGTGTTACCACGTTCTTCCAGAGGAACCTCTTGATTTGGACATCTATAATCTTACTTAAGGCTTCTACCTCCACCCACTTAGAGAAATAGTGTGTGTCTACCAAAAGGTACTCCAGCTACGTGGGAGCTGTCGGCAATTTTCCCACGATGTCCATTCCCCACTTCATGAATGGCCAAGGAGAGCTTACGGACTTGAGGTTTTCCAGGGGCATCTTGGATAGTTGGGCTTGCCTCTGGCATTTGNNGAGGACTAGATTTGCGTCTTCCGGCTTTATGCACTTGAGGTATGGACCCGAGAAGGATCTTCTATAGAGTTTTTTGTGGATCAGACATTAGCGGGATGCTTGCCTTTTGATCTTTCAGCATTCACTCCTCAAGGCAGGACGTCATCTTTTAGGTAAGACGTAATGGGCGTCATCCAGGTTTCTTCTTCTTCTATGTTAGAGACCTGGGGCCATTCGACATCTTCCTTAGTAGTCGGCCATTGGAGAACCAGGAAGGGTACGCTAGTCGGCTCCTTTGTTTTTAGGGCTGAGGCTAGGTTGGCCAGGGCGTTCGCATACGAGTTTTGTTTCCTCGGGATCTGCGTGAGTTTGCATGCTTTGAACAAATCGATGAGCCTCTTGGCTATGGCCAGGTACTTGTTCATGCTAGCGTCTTTCTCCTGGTAATCGCCTTGTGTCTGGCTTACAATCAATTGGGAATCACTGTAGACTTGTAGGATTTCTATTCCCAAGTCTCTTGCTAGGCTGAGTCCTGCAATTAATGCTTCATATTCACTTTCATTGTTGGTGGCTCAAAAGTTGTATCTTATTTCTCTTGATACCACTTCTTCTCTTGGTGATATGAGCATGAGGCCTACACGTACCCCTCGTATATTGCTGGATTCGTCCACTTAGAGTTCCCATTCTTCTTCGCCTTTGTTTTCTTGATGGATCCTGACCTCTTCTTCTGCACCTGGTATAAACAGCGGGGAGAATTATGCTACGAAGTCAGCCAAGACCTGTGATTTGATTGTCGTGGCAGGGCGGAAGATCACATCGTACTTGCCAAGTTCCACATCTCATTTGGCTAGCCTTCCAGATACTTCAGGCTTGTAGAGTACAGACTTTATAGGGAAGGATGTGATGACTATCACTGGGTGAGCTTGGAAGTAGGGAAGCAGCTTCCGGGCCGAGACGACCAAGGCAAGAGCTAGTTTCTCCAGGTGGCTATAGCGGGTGGTGTCCAGAAGGGATTTACTCATGAAGTACATCGGGCGCTGCTTGCTTTCTTCTTCTCTGACTAAGACGGCACTCACGGTGTGCTCTAAGATGGCTAGGTACAGAAGCAGAGGCTCTGTTTCGTGGTGTTTGGAGAGAAGGGGTAGCGTTGTGAGATACTCTTTGAGTTTGACTAGGGCGTCTTCGGCCTCCTGGTTCCATTCAAATTTCCCTGTGAACTTAAGGGCTTCAAAGA
Organism: Anastatica hierochuntica; assembly: GCA_900406275.1. NCBI lineage: Eukaryota > Viridiplantae > Streptophyta > Magnoliopsida > Brassicales > Brassicaceae > Anastatica > Anastatica hierochuntica. Next base: position 7,915 of record OVAN01009412.1, on the reverse strand, counting down.
AGGCGTGCGACTTGTCGGACAACCTGGATATGAACCTTCTCAAGGCGTCCATTCTTCCGTTGAGTTTCTGGACGTCTCGTGGAGTCTTGGGCGAAGGGATCACCTGGATCGCCCTTATTTTCTATGGGTTCACTTCAATACCCCTGTATGTGACTATGTACCCCAAAACTTTTCCGGAGCTTACTCTGAATTAGCACTTAGAGGGGTTGAGCTTCATGTTGTACTTCGTCGAGGTGGAGAAAGCTTGCTGCATGCGGGCTATGTGGTCTTCCGCGTCTAAGGACTTGACCAGCATGTCGTCTATATAGACTTCCATAGTCTGGCCGATTTGGTCTGCGAACATCATGTTGACTAGCCTCTGATAATTGGATCCTGCATTCTTCAGCCCAAAAGGAATTACCTTGTAGCAATAGATTCCGTGAGAGGTCATGAAGGACGTATTTTCAAGGTCGTTCGGGTGCATAAGTATTTGATTGTACCCAGAAAAGGCATCCATGAAGCTCATTAGCTGGTGTCCAGTTGTGGCATCGACCAGCTTATCTATGTGGGGCAGTGGGAGAGGATTCTTGGGGAAAGATTTGTTTAGATTCGTGAAGTCTATGCAGACCCGCCATTTGCCGTTCTTCTTCCGGACCACGACGACGTTCGCTAGCCAATCCGGATAGTGGACCTCTCTAATGAACCCAGTCGCCAGGAGGTTTTTGACTTCATCGTTGATGATTTGGTCTCGTTCGTGTGCGAACTTCTTCCTTTTTTGCTTGACTGTCGGGTATGTGGGGTCCTCTTGCAGCTTATGGACTATGACTTCCGGGTCTATTCCTAGCATATCCACGTTGGACCAGGCGAAGCAGTCTGCGTTGGATCTGAGAAAGTCTATCAGCCTTTGGCGTATTCCTTCTTGCAATCTTGCCCCTATTCTGAGGATTATACCTTGTTCTCTGGGTACCAGAGGAACGTCGTCCAACTGTTCCACTTCCGGCTCTTCAGTATGCAATGCGGGAAGTGGCTTCTGCAATTGCTATAATGGAGCCGTCTTTCCCTTCAAGGTGGTTTGGTAGCATGATCGAGTGTTTTCTTGGTCACCCTTGATCTCTTTAATTCCCCATGGGGTTGGAAACTTGAGTACTTGGTGCAGGGTTGATGGCGCTGCTCTCATCTCGTGTATCCAGGGTCTGCCCATGATCATGTTGTAGGCGGAGGGACAGTCTTTGACAGAAAACTTAGTGGATAAGTTGATTCCTCCGGCACAAACTGGGAGCCCTATCTCTCCTATGGTCTTCTTGACTTCCCCGTTGAAGCCCACCAGCGGCGTGGTCTTCTTGACCAAGGCTTCCTGGGTCATACCCAGGTCTGCGTATGCTCCCAGGAAGAGTACGTTCGTAGAGCTTCCATTGTCGATTAGTACTCTCTTCACTAAACAATTCGCCACTGACAAAGAGACAACTAATGCATCATGGTGCGGGGTCAGGATTCCGTCTTGTCCTCTAGCCGTGAAACTTATGACTTCCTGGCTGAGATTCTTGCGGTTGACCTCTGGGGTGCTATGATTGTTTTTAGCGAGCTTCGTGCTTTTCTTGGCAGAGGCGCGTGTGATTCCACATATCTCTAAACCTCCAGGTATGACATTCATCACCCTATCGTGCCTTGGGGAATCAGGTGCTTGACGACCAGCTGGGACTCCTTCTTCCTGATTATCCAACATCTCTTTAGCCTTGTTGGAAAGGAATTCTCGTAGGTGTCCCTTCTTGATCAGCTCGTTGACTTCTATTCTTAAGGATATGCAATCCACTGTTCCGTGACCGTGTTCATTGTGGAAGTCAACCCATTTGTTTGGATTCCGGCAATTGTCGGGTGATCTCATCATCTGGGGCCATTTGACTTGGCCTCCCATCTCTTTCAAAACTCCTACCAGCTCTGCGCTCGATATTGACAGGTTGGATACGTCCGACCAGGAGGGAATCGGTGGGAATCTATTGACGCCTGGCTTACCCAGAGGTTTGTGTCCTTTGGCTCCCTTATGTCCATCGTCTCTAGTAGGTATTTGGTAGGGCTTGTCATCTCCGGCCGTCTTCTCAGTCCTCATGACCCGAGATTCTTGCCTGGCAAGCAAATCTACTTCCCACTTGATATGTCCCTGGGCCCGGGATAGCACGTCTTCCATCGTTCTGCATTGATACTTGGTGAGCTCCTTGTATAGGTCACCATAAGGCAGAAGTCTTCTTTTGAAGGAAGAAATTACAGTAGCAACACTGCAGTTTGGGATAGTAACTTTCTGATTGTTGAAGCGGTGAAGGTAGCTCCTGAGCGGCTCTGCCTTGCGCTGTCTGATCTCATAAAGGTCATCAGAGGATTTGGGAGTCACTCTGCTGCTGGCAAATTGCTCCACAAACAGATCAGGGATCTCCTTTGGCCTCACCCTTGAGGTAGTCTCGGACCATCTCCCAGCGCCCCATGATTCTGATGCCGTAGACGGCCATGGACATCTCCTCCGTGAAGGTGGCCACCCGGGTTTCTAGGTTGCCAAGCTCTTCTTCCAACTTTGCCTTCTCCTCAGTCAAGCTAAGGACCTTCTCTGCCGCCTTCTCCTTCTCTGCTTCCAGCCCCCAGAGCAATTCCTTCATCTCCCTCAGCTCCTTCTCTAAGCCCGCAGACTTGTCCTTCTCTGCCTTCAGCTTGGCGAGGTAGTCCTCCACTTGGGCATTCCCTGTAGAGATCACCTCCGTGGTGATTGATTCTTGGCACAGAAGAACGATTTAGCTAGCTGAACAGCAAAGAGGAGGAGGGTTGGCCAGAAGAAAAGGAAACAGTCAAATGTTAGCCAAAAGCCAAAGGTAGACTAGTTACCTGGATCATTCCTTTCTGGACATGGACGAAGATGCCCAAATTATCAAAGCTAGGAGGACTAGAAGGAAGTTGAGGAAGTGGCCTTCTGGGTCCCCTTCCTCAGCATAGGGAGACTCCAAGATCTCCACCACCTCTGGAGCTTTTCTCCACGACACCAACTTTGCCTTCCTCACCGCCTGAGCCTTTTTAAAGTCCTCTGACACCTTAGACCTAGATCTTGACATATTACCTACAAAACAGTCAAATGTCAGCCAAGAAGTTAGTCAAAAGGGGAATAGAAAACAGGAGTAAAAGAAGAAAGAGACAAACCTCTGATACTACTCGAGTTCAACGCTTCCTCACTTAGCAAAAACGGGATGCTCCTTTCTTCAGCAGAGATCTCTAAAGCTTCCTCAACTTTCTCCTTGCCTTCCTCCGATTTCTCTGTAGACACTTCTGCAAAACCAAAAGGCTAAGATGGTTAGTGACAAAGCTAGAAGCAGTAAAAAGAAAGGCGTCCTAAACCTACTAGTGAATTTACAAAGAGTAGAGAATCCAGGAGACGTCCCGACTCTCATAAAAACAAACTTTAGAGCCCAATGCTTGGTGAAAGCAGCCCATTTCCTCTCCTCCTTTTCCAGCTCCAACACCAAAAAAGCACTGGCTCGAGGGCGGGAGTAATATATGCCTTCACCCGGAAGAACATGGGTGAAGTAATAGGAGTAGAGAAGCTTGTTAATGTCAAGATCCATCCCATGGAACTCGTTAAGCACTTGGACGACGGTAAGGATCCTCCAAGAAGGTGGGTTTAGCTGGGAAGGATAGATGTTGAAGTGTTCCGAGACTTTCCTCACCAGGGCCGGTATCGTACTCTTGACTCCATCCTCGAAATAGACTTCATACACGGCTATCTCGTCTCGTGGGCATTCAGAAGCCCTCTCATCCTTTCCAGGCACCCTCAAATAGACATTTTCTCCAAGTGAATACTGCTGCCGCCAATCTTCCAGGATCTCAAAGCTTATGTAGGAAAAAGGGCCGACCTTCAGAAGCTCCGGACCCGCAGTGGATCGTAAGGGCTGAGGATTGGCTTTGAGGATCTCCGTGTCCTTGGAAGATCCCTCGGCCTCGGTAGAGGGACTAGTCCTAATCAAGTGCCTCTTTCGAACGCGAGCATCGACAAAAGACCTAAAGCTCGATTGGGGCAAGAAAGCATAAAAGCTAAGGCTAATTCGAAACCCTAAGAGTTGTTCTCTGGAATCTATCCTAAAAGAAGCGATAAGAAGAAGGAAGAAGAATTTCTAACCTTAAATCGTGGATGGAGAGTTCGGTAAGGATTCCGGAAGCAAAGAGTTTAGCGGAAAAATGAAGAAGATGAAGTTGAAATGCAAGAGAGAGAAGAAAGAAAATGTTCAAAAGAAAAGAGAAGAAATCAAAATCAGCCGCACGAGTCCAATCATTGGCGCACATTTCGCGAAAGTAACGACTATATTGTTTCTTCTCATATCTTTGCAAATCTTCACAAACGGCTATAATCTCTTCCTCCGATCCTCACGAAGTAACTGGCTGGGATTTTTCAACAAAACAACAGTTCTTGAAAGGTGCTAACGACTCACGAAATTTGAAATTCAAAGTCGTGAGGTCGGACGTCAAGAACCAGATGCAACCTTCCGCTGAAATGGCGCCCATTATCTGATGGAATTCAAACTAAAAGCAAGCAGACGCTCATAGAAAATAGAGGCGGCGCAAGTCACAGCTAAAAAAGGCCGAGCAACTAATGGCTTCATGCCTAAGCCACACGGAAGACATGTTATTCCACAGCTTCGGATCGAACCTGCGGAATAAGGGGCAAACTGTTGGGAGTAATTTAGGCCATGGGAATTCCACAAGGCTTAGATGGAGTACAACAGTAAGACCTAAAAGCAGGGGAATGCCCAAAAGCAGGAAGCTAGATGACGTTGCGTAACTGGAAGCCGGAAGTCCGACAACCCTGCTTAGCCGGGAGCTGGAAGCCAGCCGACCGCCAACTCTTGCTTGCTTTTACCATTTAAATTAGCAGCTAATGATGTGTATTTTATAGATAAAGATGCATATATTTTATAGATAATCATGATATATCCAATTCTTGGAGGGATAATCATGAACTCCATGTATAAATATAAAGCTTAAGGGCAAAACGTGGGGACATGAAACCCTAGGCTAAGAAATCAATACAACACCTGTTCTTTCGCCATAATTGATCTTTGAGCTTAAGATATCTTCAAATCACACACGCTAAAGCTTTCATTGACCTCCAGCTTTCGTAGTGCTACAAAAAACGACCAAAATCACCTGTAACACTTTCTTTCGGATATTTTCCTTTGTTCGAGCAGAGTTTTCTTTTTTTGAGATTTTCGCTTTTGTTTTGGGAGGGTACGTTGTTTGTATTACTCCTTTATTGAGGAGTAGTCAATCAACTTATTTGCCCATTTCTTTAACGTAATTTCCTCGTGAGAAAATAGTTATTTTACTGATAGGTGTTTGTCCTTAGACGTAGCAAGACTACATAAGAAAAGATGTAAAAGAAATTAAAAAATCCAAAGCTGAAAAACGTATATGGTGTATGGTTGTCTGGGTCAGGAGCATTCTTTTAGAAGAAGTAAGACTTTAGGTGTAACGCGTTCCAAATATTTGGCTATACTTTTCCGTACTTGTCTTGTAACTTTTATGCCCCTGCTACTTTGACTTCCACTATTTGGTATGGTCCTTCCCAGAAAGGTGCCAGCTTAACCGCAGCCTTATCCTTGTTGTTGTCAAAGACTCGGCATAGCACACATTCGCCCTGCTGGAATGTCCGGGTTCATACCTTCTTGTTGTAGCTGCGAGCTACTTCTTGTTGGTACGTCCAGTTTCAGATTCTTGCGGCTTCCCTTTTTTTGTCAAGGAGATGTAGGAACAAACCCATCAGCTCTTTATTCTCTCATGGGGTTAGAAGCTCTAACCTGGCTGTAGGGATGATGACTTCGGCGGGGGACAGCGCTTCTGTTTCGTAGACCAGGGAGAAGGGTGTTTCTCCTGTTGAAGTCTTAATGCTAGTTCGACATGCCCATAGGGTAGCTGGAAGTTTTTCGACCCAGTTGCCTTTGGCGTTGTCCAACCTCTTTTTCAAGAGATTGACTATTGTTTTATTGGTGGACTCAACTTGTCCATTTGATTGCGGATGTCTCGGAGTTGCAAAGCTTAGTTTTATGCCCCAATTTTCGCAAAACTTCTTGAAGTTTTTGCTTGTGAATTACGGGTCATTGTCTGTAACTATCTCTTGAGGTGTATTGAATCGTGTTACCACGTTCTTCCATAGGAACCTCTTGATTTGGACATCCGTAATCTTGCTCAAGGCTTCTGCCTCCATCCACTTAGAGAAGTAGACCGTAACTACCAAAAGGTATTCCAACTAGCCAGGAGCTGTTGGGAATTTTCCTACAATGTCCATTCCCCACTTCATTAATGACCATAGAGAACTTACGGATTTGAGGTTTTCCGGGGTAGCTTAGATACTTGTGTGTGCTTCTGGCATTTATCGTAGTGCTTGGCCATCTGGAGGGCGTCATACGCCATAATAGGCCAATAGTAGCCTGCTCTCTTGGCTCTTAACACCAAGCTTCTTACACTAGAGTGGGATCCGCACTCGCATTCATGTAGTTCTTTGAGGAATAAGTCTGCGTCTTCTGGCTTTACACATTTGAGGTATGGACCTGAGAAAGACCTTCTATAGATTTTCCATGAATCAGGCAATAGCGGGATGCTTGCCTTTTGATCTTACGGCATTCACTCCTTACATTAGGAAGGATGTCAACCTTTAGGTAGGAAATAATGGGCGTCATCCAAGTTTCTTCTTCTTCGATGTTGGAGATCTTAGGTCATTCGGTGTCTTCGTCAATAGCCAGCCATTGGAGAACTAGCAAAGGTATGCTAGTTGGCTCCGTGGTTTTTAGGACTGAGGCCAAGTTGGCCAGGGCGTCTGCATGCGAATTTTACTCCCTCGGGATCTGTGTGAGTTTGCATGCTTTAAACGAATCAATGAGCTTCTTGGCTATGGTCGGATACTTGGTCATGCTAGCATCTTTTTCTTGGTAGTAACCTTGCGTCTGGCTTACGATCAATTGGGAATCACTGTAAACCTGTAGGTTTTCTATTCCCAAGTCTCTTGCCAGGCCGAGCCCTGCAATTAAGGCTTCGTACTCACTTTCATTGTTGGTACCTCTAAAGTTTCATCTTACTGCTCTTGATACCACATCTCTTCTTGGTGAGATGACCACGAGGCCTACTCCCGCTCCTCGTATGTTTTTGGATCCATCCACATAAAGTGCCCATTGTTCTTTGCTTTTACTTTCCTGCTGGATCCTGACTTCTTCTTCCGCCCCTGTTACCAATGGTTGGGAGAATTTTGCTATGAAGTCTGTCGGGACCTATGATTTGATTGTCATGGCAAGGCGGAAGATCACATCGTACTCGCCTAGTTCCACTGCCCATTTGGTTAATCTTCCAAATACTTCTGGCTTGTGGAGTATTAGACTTGATAGGGAGAGAAGTTATGACTATCAGCGGGTGAGCCTGGAAATAGGGACGCAGCTTCTTAGCCGAGACGACCAAGGCGAGAGCCAGCTTTTCCAAGTGACTATATCGAGTCTCGATATCCAGACAGGACTTGCTTACGTAGTACACATGACACTGCTTGTTTCCTTCTTCTCTAACCAAGACGGCACTTACGGCATGCTCTGAAATGGCCAGGTACAAGAGTAGTGGCTCTCCATTTTGGGGTTTTGTGAGAAGAGGTGGTGTTGTGAGGTATTCCTTGAGCTTGACTAGGGCGTCTTTGGCCTCTTGGTTCCACTCAAATTTCTTTGTGAATTTAAGGGCTTCAAAGAATGCGCGACTTGTCGAATAGCCTGGATATGAATCTACTCAAGCCCGCCATTCTTCCGGTAAGCTTTTGGACGTCTTCTGGAGTCTTGGGTGAAGCGATTGCTTGAATCGCCCTGATTTGCTCCGGATTTGCTTCAATGCCTGTGGGAACCGGAATTCTCACTGTCAATGTTATGTGGTTCACAGACTCTCT